>CAAKHG010000786.1:19756-52782 GCA_901007715.1 Dactylopterus volitans
CACACATGCACACACACGCACACACACGCACACACACGCACACCATTTTGGTCTGACACCTGATCTGACAAACAAGCTACTTGAGCATTTTAAAAAAAAAGTCTACTGCAAGAAGAGAATTAGTGGATTTTCTAATAGGCGGATTAAGTTTTAAGCCATTTGGGGTTAAAATGGTTGATTTGACTGAAAAAAAAAAAGTATTTTCAAGATGTCATAGGACTCATAGGAGATAAAATTGTGACGTGCTTTTCAAAACTATTTTCTGATATCCATATAAACACAAAGATCGGCCATAACATTATTGCCACTGCGTGTTTACCACAGACGCGAGAGCCAGGCAGTAAATTTTCCCTTCGGGAGGAGCTCTATGTTAGATTTTCATTTAATTTGTCTGAGAGGGGTGTTGACATATTTGAATGATTGTTATTGGGGCTGTGATTTGTGACGCTGTTGAACTGTACTGCTTTATACAAGTATGTCAACATCTCACTCAAACCAATTAAATGTAAATCTGACGCAAAATTCCTCCTGAAGGGAGAATTTATAGGAGGGCTGTGGCACTGTATTTCTAGTAAAAGTGCAGTGGTCATAATGTTATGGCTGATCGGCGTACGAGCAACTCATCAAGCTTGAAAGAAATCAACAATTGCTTGATGAGGGAAATAGCTGCAAGTTGTAGCCCCAAAAAATATCTCATATTTTGCATGTGACTGTAACATCTGAGCTACTGAAGCTTTCGGTCCACCCCGACATTGACCTCCAGTCAGCAGTCGCTGTCCACAGGACCAGCTGTCTGCCTGCCTGCCTGCCTGTCTGTCAGCCTGTCTGTCAGCAGCAGCTCCTGAGTAGCTGAGAAGACAGCGGCCTGACAAACTGTCTTAACCAGGCTGACTGACAGCAGAAATGCACTGAAGCAAAATAATTTACATGGCGGCTCCACGGGAGGAAATTACTATTGTTTTTAATGTTTCATTGGTTCATTAATTATAGAATTACCGCTCCATGCCCACGCCAATCAAGCTGCAGTTGACAACAACTTCTGGCTGCAATATAGGTGGTGAAGACTTTAAATGGTCTGCATTGAATGCATGCTAACAAAATGTCATCACTTCATTTCATCTTTTTAGACATTTGTCTAAAATATTGCCATTATGAGCGCATGACTTATGCCCCAAAGCGTTCTTTATGATGTCAAAAAGACCTCGACTTTTGGCCTGAACACCAAAAAAATCTAATCGGTTCGAGTGAAGGAAATTCCCTCAAGGCGTTCCTGAAAAATCATGCTTACAAGAGTGATACACGCCACAGCGAGGTTTGACCTTTAACCTTTCCAGATGCAAAATGCCATGTGAGATCCTGTCAAAATCAGCGTCTTACACTGAGAGTTGTGGGATTGTGAGGTCACGGCGATCTTTGACCTCTGATCACCAAAATCAAAATTACTTTGCCTTTGATCCCTAGTCAACATTGGGAGCCTTCCCGGGATATTATGTTCCCCAAAAACAAGGGGCATATTTGAGGCTACAGTGACCCACCAAAGCTGGATGAGTTTACCCTTGAGCCAGAGTTGGCATTTGTGCCAAATATGAAGGCTGTCCCTCCAGGCGCTCCCGAGATATTGTTCTCACAAGAATGAGACAGAGGGGCAGGCGGACGGATGGGCAACGCGCGAAAACATTATACCTCCGGCCACGCCTGTCTCGGGTGCGAGGGCGTAAAAAATGGCAAGCGCGTGTGACCGGAATCTGTATATATTTCATAAAACATGTTCCTCCCCCGAGAGTAGAAATTGATTGATGCCGAGATTGTGTGCCTTTCCGTGTAGATCGCGTTTGTATTAAGATTGTCAAAAAAGCAGGAATTAGAAATCGGCGCGGCAGAACAGCATCCGCATCCCCGCGCCTGGTCCCGTCATACATTCATGACCATAAAAGCCAGCGCACTATTTTCAGTGGTTCGTGCACTGAGATGCAGTCATCTACCCGTACCCCCCCCCCCCCCCACCCCACCCCCCATCCCCACAAGTAAAGCAAGAGCATACACACCTGGGGTGATGATGTTAGGAATCTGAAATATTCAACAAATTATCACGCGTCCCGCTGAGATAAATCTGCAGCCAGATTGGCTCATTTAGATGCATTGGTTCGGCAAAGAAAATATCTAAAAAGGGGCTGTTGCGGAATTGGAGGGTGTTGGGGGAGGGGAGGGGCTCCCCGTCCGTCGTTAAAGACTGCGAGGCCCGCCGAGGATATGCGACTTTTGATTTTGGCTATTAAAGCGAAATTGACTGGTGCTGGCAGTCGCGTGGCTCAATGACCGGCGGGCCACAGCGGAAAAAAAGCGCCGTCCCTTCACCGCCGCTCGCCACAAAGCAGACGTTCGCGAGGGGCCGTCTTTCAGACTCAGCATGCCGGGGCCCATGGAGGGCTGTTTTTTAGCGGGACAAAAATCCATTGTGCGCCTAATCTCCAAAAGTGCTGACGTGCTTTGCGTCCTGTATTATCTTTAGCCGTCCGGGGTTCCCACCAAAGCATGAAATCTGGGACTCTTTCAGGGGATCCATTTACATACGCGGTAAGATCAACAATCACGCAGCGGCCGCACATGTCAAGGCTTAGGCCGCGAGTAGTTTCATTGCCGCTTATCATATGAATGCGCGACCCGGCTTGGAACCATCCAGCCTCGCCTGCCGCGTTAAACATTAACAATGCAGCGCTCATTCATAAGTGGCGCGCTCGCGGCTCCCGTTTCATGCGCCCCATGCGACGGCCCTACAGTTCGCAGCGGAGGAATCCCGATTCTCATGCATGCGGCGTGTTCACAGGAGGGGCAGGAGAAAGAGATCACCTCCCTTCAGACCACACCATGCAAATGTGGGTTGGCAAGAAGCTCTGTAAGGGGTGGACTTGGTGAAAATAATAATTTCCCAGCCAACCGGGTGAATAAAAGCTCCGCATTGGTTGATTGCTAGCATGAACTATTATTATCCCCCCACAGCGGAGATGTGCAGCTGTAAGCGGTAGTTTTTTTTCTTCCCAAGCACAAAAAAAAAAGCATATCAACTTTCTATCCTTCACACTTTTGAACGAATCTGCATCACGGGCTGACTAGCGAAAGACTCGTAGTGCCATGTACACGCAGCTAATCACTGCTTTATCATGTCATGCGTGCAAGATGAACGCACCGTTGTCAGAACAGCAGAGCACTCAGGGGTTAAACACAAGCAGGTGATTGGAAGTCAAGTCAAAACCTGACTCGGCAGAGCGCTTGATTGGTCGAACAATGCACAGGGAAACACCGCCGTCTGCTTACTTAGAGCACATCCCAAGTACGAGCAAGTTCTGGAAACTCCAGCCGTTCAAGTCGGGAGACTTGAGAAATACTTTTGCCCTTGAAAACAACTTTTGATCATGGCCACATAGAAAGTTAATCTGACATGAAACACAGGGGCGAGAGCTTAGAGCCTCGACGTCGGGCCAGGATTGGGGGAAGGTGGGGGAAAAGGGGGGGCTGAAAAACTTACACGGAGGAGAGGGCTGCCAGGGGGCGCTTTAACCATTCAACTGTTGTCACTTTCCATTAAAATAGGAGCTCCACCGTGAAGAGGGGCTCAAACAATCACACCGACTCACAGCGGCGTGCCAGCATGCTTGTCAGTTGATGCAAACACCCCCCCCTTTCTTAAATCTACTCGAACCCACACAATCAATACCAAAAGGTTTCACGGACATGCATCACCATTTTGCGCACCAGCGCTGATGGAACAACAAGAGCCTTGACAAATGAAACTGGCGACTGGGCCCGGCTGAACGCCTGACGCGGCGTGACCTCTCTCCCGGTTGCAGAACACGGCGCCGCAGCCGCCGCCGCTCAGCGTGCGGGCCAGCGACCACTCGACAAAAAAACAAAACAAAAAAAAAAAAACAAGAGGGAGACGCTACAGTGTTCAGGCCGCCGTTCCACTGTTGCTTCAATTCCACAGTAAACCCTTCTCAGTGGCTGTCAGCTGCGTGCGTGTGTGTGTGTGTGTGTGAGTGCCCTGTGCGGTAATGGGAATCACGAGGAGAGTAAGCCAGAGATCCCCCCCTCCTCCTCCTCCCCTCCTTCCCCGTGAGTGTGTGTCTGCATGAATCTGTGTGCAACCGGGGATGGGAGGCGAGAGTAAAGAGGGAGTTTGCGTGTGATGGAACTTGCAATATCTGCTGCTGATTGGCTAAAGAAAAGAAAAAAAAACAACTTGCATGGTGGTGGCCGCACACCGATGAGGCCACACGACCTTTCCGCACCTGCATGGCAACAAGAGAGAGCGGCCGGGCGCCGCCACCGCCGGCATCTTTCGAGCCGGGAAACAATCTGAGACTCGACCCTCTAAGCAAGGATCCACCGCGCCACAACCACGCACGCCACTTTAAGTGCACCCCCCCCACCCGCTTCATTCATGCACCTCATAGTCATAAATATGGGGAGTATGAGAAGAAATATGAGGCGGCGGCTGAGAGAGAGAGAAGGGGTGGCTCTTGCTTGTACGTGCGTTTGTTTCAGACTCAAGGCATTAATGACAAGGCACAATCTGGAGGGTAGGGACGCCGAGAAGGTGATAAAAGGCTGGAGGCTGGAGGCAGACCCGGAGGGGGGTGGAGGGGGATGGGGTGGGGGGGCACGTATAGTTATGACGGTCCCCACACTTACTTTTGTAGCATCGACACGTTGGATAAAGAAGGTGAAATAAAGGTGAGCTGTGCCGAGAGGTGGGGTAATGTGTCACACACACACACACACACACACACACACACACACACACACACACACACACACACATAAGGCAGCCAGAGCAGGACCGTGGCTGTCACGTTTGAAGCCGCCGTCTCTCCGAGGTGGTGGTGGTGGGGGGGGGATAAAGAGTCACGTCATGGAGCGGAGGTGCCGCTCGAATGCGGCGGGGCTGCGCGGAGGTGGAAGCTTATCTGGCGGGAGCGACCTCGCATTCCAGAGATTCCCACACTCCCAAAAGCTCACCTGCACTTTCTTCCCCTCCGCCGCCACCACCTCCACCCCTCACTTCACTTCTTGCTTTCAGGGGCGCGGATATATAAATAAATAAATAAACCGGGGAGCAGTTTGCGGTTTTGTTTTTTTTGGTTTTAAGCAAGTTTTGACCGAGCCGCGGCATCGCGTGAAGGTCCCTCAACAAAAAAAAAGAAAAAAAAAGAAGGTGTTCGCCTTCTTCGCCGTGTGTCGGTCGTAAGAACGAGATTAGCGTCGCATTAGCAGGTCTCCTCCGGCGTGGAGAAACCTGAAGAAGACACACACACACACACACTCGCTCGCTCGCTCACACACACTCAACGCGGAGCACTTTCTTTTCACGGTGAATTCAAGACTTTTCCCCCCCCCCTCCTACTCTTACTCCTGCGATGCTTTCATTTTTCTTCTTCTTCCCTGCGCTTTTTTTCTCTCTCTCCTAACAACAACAACAACAAAAATATTACTCTCCCGCCGTCGGCGAAGAAGCGGTGAAGTGGCGCCGGGTACCTTTAGCGTGGCTGCGGCGGGGCGGGCAACTTCATTTGGTAAAAGTCCGGCGGTTTAGTCCCATGCATGAGGAAGAGTGCAACTCGCCTCCATGGTCGGGTAAAAGAAGACGGACCCTCCGCTGCTCCTCGCTCGCCTCCGCCAGCGGTCCCAGGCAATGCGAGTGTGCATGACGTCAGCGGGAATGTGGGAGAGCGGCGGGCACTCCTGATTGGCCCGAGCGCGGCCGAGGGGCGTCGCCGAGGGGGCGTCCGCCTTGTTGAATCGACCAATGGCGGGCGGAGGCGACAGTTTCCTTGGTTACGATTTTTTGTCATCTTATACATTGGCCGTAAAGAGGGGGACTCGGCGGAACTGCCGGAGTAAGACCAAACGTTCATTAAAGTGCCGTGTGTTTATATATGTCAGTATTTCTTCTTCTTCGTCTTCTTCTTCTCCTTCTTCGTCTTCTTCTCCTGATTTTTTCTTCTTCTTCCGTGTTTCGCTCGCTAACTACTTCTGCTTACTTTAAGCTAAGGGCGCCATTAAACGACCGAAATGTTCAGCTTTTAGCTCTTTCATTCAAACTTTTTGAGGACTTTTAGGGCGTTTACGTCATTAGCCTTTAGCCAAAAAAAACAATGAAAAGCTTAAAGCTTAAAAACCATCGAAACGGCTGCTTTGCCGTCACGAATGCTAACTTTTTTTGTTTTGTTTTGTTTGGCTAGCTCTATCACCACGGCGACCATGCTTCGATACACTGTGTGACGTACGCCATGTGACGTCATTCAGGTGTGACATCAAAGGCATCTGCTTTTTACACATGAGGTAAAAGTGATCAATGTAAATCCATAAGTTTAATGCTTAATTTCCCCATAATTCCGAGAGCCCCCCCACCCCCATGCGAATATCAGTGACAAATGTAAGGTTGCCATTGTATTCCGTGTCTACACCTTTGCTAACCCTCCAATTGCAACATGAGGAACACATCAGAACCCACCATGCCAAACAAATTCCTTTAGGCGTGCTTGAGACATGAGCAGGAAAAAAAAAATGAAATGGCGGCGGCTGTCCACGCATCCAGAGCAGTTTGGGGTTGTCGCTCATAGATCAAAACACAGTTCGGCCTCAGCCTTCACGCTGCATTCCATTAATATCGACGCCAGATCACATCCAAACTTAACCCAAAACGACAGGGACGCTCCAGCGGCACCCCAATCTCACGGGGTGCACCATCTGCCTTTCCTCGCGTACACCAAAGTGCGACTCATGCCCTTCCAGTGTCATTCAGACTTTGATGGCAAAGTTGTTGTTGTTTTTTGTGTTGATTCTTTTTTGGGAGGAGGGAAGGGGGGGGGGTGGATGAGGGATCGCGCGATTGCAAAGCCCATTAAAGTCGGAGTCTTGTGCAGACGAAACGCGTCCTTTTATCAGGCACCTTTGCGTGCGGTGATTAATTTCCTCCATTTTCGCAGGCGTTCGGCCCCCGCGCTCACGTGCTGTTCAAGCGGACGCGAGCGTACCCCGCCGAAGGATGAGCGGGAGGCACCCGCGCGCGTTTGCCACAAACGGCAAAGCGGAAGACGTGGGTAAGTTAGCGGCCGGCCGGGTCTTGCTCGCGAGACGCCGTCGTCAAGCTATTGATCTGGCGAATAGATTTGGCCTGGAGTTCCTCTGCCGAGTTCTCCAGGTACCGTCAAGCCTTTGATGCTTTTGTCAGAGGCGCGTTGCTTGTTTACCCAACTGTCTTCCCCGAGTCGCAGCTGCTCTCGGCTCTTGAAACACTGACTCATCTGCTTTGACCCCCCCCCCACCTCAGTCATTTCTGAATTTCCCCCCCCGCAGTCCGCCAGGACAACACTCTCTGTGTCTCTGTATGTACCTCTATTTCTGTCTCTGCTGAAGTCAGCATCAAGGCCCCCACTCCCGAAATCAGAAGTGATGAGATTTCCAACTGTTTCAGAGGTCCTAATTCAACCATATCATTTGCTTTCGTCCATGCAGAAAAACTGGCTGCGCGATTTAAAAACGGCTACGACGTCTCAAAGTGCAAAGCGGCGGAATATGACAGAATGCAAGTCATTGCCGGCGCCAAACAGTTGGAGTCCGCATTAATGGATCAGGTAAAAAAAAAAAATCAATACAAAATTTTTTTATTTTGTCATTTTCGATATCATGCTTGCGTCAGAAGCGTCGACGTGATCAGAAAATAAGCCCAAGTTAGAGTTACTGATATGGTGAGAAAATAAATGGCAAAAGCCTGATTTCATTTTGATTCGACAGAACGGCATTTCTCGTATATTTTCATATTGCTCAGTAGTGGCAATAGTAGCAAATGGCAGCACTTCTGTTCTATCCCCCTGCTTTCTTAGACACCACATACAGCAAAGGGATTTTATCCCATATACAACAGGCATTGCATAACCTTTATAGTTCATCCAACATCATGAAACAGAGCTGTAATATCACTGCCATACATAATAGCATTTCTCGTTCCATGAATATGCATTAGGCTGCCTGGGGTTTTTACTCTAAAACTGTTTGAAGTTCATAGTTGTGTGACTCGGAGCAGCGCAAAAAGTATGTGCTAGAGGCCAAGGAGATTAGGCTGTTAGACCTGTGGTGTTTTAATTGGTAAACTGTCGCAGGAGGCTTTTAGTATCTGTACAGTTGCCTGTGGCTCCCTCCAAACCTGCTCTCTGCATAACCTAGATAAGACAGGCTACATTCAGGCTCCTGACTCTGAAAGGCAGGCTTTCTGCGCATCTCCTATTGGTGGAGTGATAGAGGGTAAACAAATGACCATGAGTTGCCTCAAGCATGGGATCATTTTTGCTCTCCAGGAAGAGACTGGCAGTATTTTTTTTTTTTTGCTGTAGATACTGAAACCCTGACATTTTACCTCCTGATAAGATTCTGTCTTTGGCACGCATGTTTAATCAATGCGTGTTAATGTGTAATGGGGACCGGTAGGCGCTTCCCATAAAGTGAGTGGCTACCTTACACTTCAGTTAAGATATTCAGCAGCGAAAATAAAAGGGAAAGCAGCCCACCCAGTACTGTATGGAACACGATTAGACCCAATGTCGGCACCGTTTTGCCACCTTTTATTTTCACCCGCAGCTATTACTGAATCACCTTGGCTCAGTTATAAAAAAAAAAAGAAGAAAAAAAAAGAAGCCGCATAATTGAGCCGTTAGTTTTATTGTTATGTCACTAATCTTTAATGCATCCTCAGAGATTATACATCAAGATCAGGTTTCAGAAAATCACATACAAGCACAGGAGACAAAGCACAATTCATATTTATATCTACACAGATCAGCCGTAATATTAAAATCACTCCATATTTACCATAGAATGTAATGCAACAGCACTGCAATAAATTCTCCCCTCAGGAGGAGTTTTATGTTGAATTTTTATGCTAAATCTGTCTGAGAGAGGTGTTGAGGTGTTTTCATGACTGTTATTGGGACCGTAATTTGTGATGCAATTGAACTGCGCTGGGTTAGACTGAGAGGTGTCCCTAATAATTTGGTCATCCCACTTATATGCATTACAGTGCCAAAAAAATTTAGGGACACATCTTAAAATATGTCAACGCCTCTCTCGGATCCAATAATACTTCAGCATAAAACTCCTCCTGAAGGGATCATTCATTGCTTGGTGGTTGCGTTATATTCTATGGCAAACATGCAATGGTTTTAATCTTATGGCTGATCGGCATATAAATATATAAAACTATATATAGACCATATACATTATATAAAACTAGAGGTGGCGTGTCATATATTTTGTATGGTTAAATGAAAAGATTATGTGATTCATCCATTTGCATCTTTACTCAGATGCACTTCAGTATGACCAGCCATAAGTGGCCCTGTCACAGTGTCTCGCAGTTTTCCTGCTGATTCTGTTCTCACACAAGCACAGTTTATAAAGTTGGGCATGGAAGTAGAAAATGCTCATAAGGTAAGATGTGAATATGGAAAATATATCAAAATGGTGTTAGGCGAGTCTTAGCTGTAACTTTATCATCAAATGTCGCAAAAAAGGAAACGTGGGCTGCGCGACACAACGACCTCAATAAGCCCCGTTTTTTGCTTTGCCATTCCGTTTGCCAACGGCTCAATTTACATTTTCCCGAACGCAGCGCTCGCGCCACAGCTAACGCTTGCCGCCGGGGCACGAGCCAGCAGCAACGCGGAAAACCAAGAGCAGACAGAAACATTTGCTCCATGCTGAAACCGAATAATAAGAATAATAATTGATAAGTGTGGATGTGTTATATAGTTGCTGCGCAGGAGGCGACTTATTACGCAGCCGGTCCACGCTACAATCAGCCGCATTACGGTCGATGCCTTTAAAAATTGGATGGCATGGTTAGTTGTTTTTTTTTTTTTTTTTCCCCCATCTAAAATAGCAGCAGTTTGAGATTGGCCACTTAAGATCATAATAACAGTAAAATAGATGTCACCTCCAGGGAAAGTGTCCAACACAATATACAGTATTCAAAACAGTGGCGGGGCGGATACCGTCGCCGGCGTAAATCAGCATTCTAACTGCCTCGTATATTAAATTCTATTATGAAATAGATTGAGCCCATGTATTGGCTGTGTGAGATTCTCATTATTATCCGAGCCAGTGGCCTGACTCCATAGACGCTACGCTGACTGTGCTATGAAGGAGGGTCGTTTTCATAATGAAAGAGCAAAACAAATGATAGCAGATTAAGACACACATACACACGCGCACACACGCGCACACACGCGCACACACACATACACAACCTGCTTTCCCGGAATAACATGCTTGATGCGTGTCATGCATGTTTCCCCTTGATTATTTTAAATTCCTGCTGTTTATTTTTTGCTCTTGTGCTTTAACACCGATAATGACTCATTTCAAACACCTGCCCGGGCCTATCGCACACGCACACACACCGCACACGCACACACACACACACAAACACACACACGCACACGCACACACACACACACTAATCTTTACAGAGACCGAAGCAAATGTCCCTTATGTTGTAACAAAGAAGACAACTTCCTTTTGATAAAGCGAACCATTTCTCACGTCATCTTTTCTTGCATATCCAGGGGTTGGCAGGCACTTTCCAATTCCATGGGAAGCGTTTTTTTGTTTTTTTTGTTTTTTTTCTCGCTCCTGCTGTGTATTAAACCTTGTCTTATAGGTTCAGAGGACTCGCCGTGGAGCCAAGGCAACCAAAGAAAGCTCCATATTACGGCAGCACAGGCAGGTGTGGAGCAGAGAGTGCCCCAGGCTGCAAAAGGCTGAGTAAGAGCCTCCCATTACTCCCTGTCATTATCTGCTGCAGTTTTCTGAATCTGCTATTACACCATGCAGCCATTGCACTTATGCCCCATTGAGTCCAGACAAGGATCTATATGAGCTAGGTTGGAATGGCGTGTGTAAAAAGGGGCACAATTGTGAGGCCAAGAGAGAAACATCTACCAGTTAAAAAGGGAAGAGGAGGAAGATTTAAGCGTGTTTTCTTGCCGTAATGACATCAAATTGGGGGCCGGCAATTGGAGAGAAGCGCTGAAGGGGGGGGCTTGGAAGTGTCGTAAAAGTGGGACGAGAGGCGATCCACAGCAGGGCTGAAAACGTAGCTCCGCTCCGTTCGCGTGCTGAGGCTCAAGTGTGGGTCCGGGGCCGCAGTGGTGTCACGCTTTGTGGAGTGAGAAGGACAGCTCTAGCTCTGGGGTGCAGTGTGTTTGGCTGGGTAATGACTGTGTCTGAGCCACCCAAGGTTAATGATGTACACAAAGCACGAGCGTCAGTAATGAGCCCAGTCATGGAGATGCGTCACTGCATGCAACTCTCCACGCATATATATATATATATATATATATGTCAAATTGCCTCTGTGTTTACTTTTCCTTTAGACCTTTAACAATAACTGCAGTACCCTCTGTAGGCTACTTAGCGTAATGCTGCCTACAGCAACTCCACTATCAATGTTCCCATTGACAAAGGAAGATTCCCTTGACTAACAGTGAGCATATACATGCCAGACGCGATTCCACCCCCTCTTTTATACCCATAAGTGATCTTAAAAGTGGTTGTGTATGTATTCGTCAAAGTAAAGTGAAGTCTCGAAGTCTCGGATGGGACCAAGCTGTTGTTGTTGTTTTTTTTCCAAATCTCAGGCAGGTTTCGCGTTGTCGTCGTGACAATGCCGCTCCGGCTTCACGCAGATGTCTGTGACGTGAACGCTGATGGCGGCCCCGCATTTTAATCTTCGATATATTTTAATCTGAAGAAATGAAAATGATCACAACATGTCATTCAAGCCATCATGTGTTCCACCTTTCGAATCTGAACCGGATGTCGTGTTTGCTTGAGGCTAAGTTGCAAGTTACCACCACAGAGAGCCGAGACCGCATGTCTGGAACTCTTAGTCACATTAATGTCGAAACTAATTGCGTCCTGAGCGATGGAGAGAATTCAGAAATTTCAGAGACGGTCGCTCACAACAGTCCAGGGCAGAGTAGAATTTTATTTCTTTGGCAAAGGCCTCATCAGTAGCCCAAAGTTCCCCACCTCAAAATACCATCGTCACCAAACCTGTCAAGAATCTTGGCATCACCCTTGACAGCACTCTTTCGTTGGCGCCACATATGAGCAACACCAACCATTTGGGGTGCCTTTTTTCCTTCCTCGCCACATCTCCAGACTCCGCCAATCGATGTCTCGCTCAAAACACCGACGTGCTGGTCTGTGCGTCTGTCCCATCCCGGACTGACTAGCGAAATGATGTATTCCTCTCTGGCCTCCCCCGCAGAACTTATCCACAAGCTCCAATTAATTCAGAACTCGGCTGTCCGTATCTTCTGACCATATTACCCCCGTTCTTATTCAACACACTGGCTGCCTGTACAATACCGGATTATCCAGAAAAACCTTCTCTTCACTTACAAAGCCCCCCCCCCCCACCTCCACCCCTCACACCACCCCCACCTCCCAAGCTCCCTGCCCTCAAATATACGTCAGATCCACACAATAACTTTCCTCTAAAGCCATCCTCAAAACTCATCTGCTTAAACTGGAATATTCATTGTGACCCGATTTGTTTCATTTTATCTTCAACTGTTTTATTTGTTGTATTTTAAGCTCTTGGAAGGACTGTAAAGCGATCTGGGTGTCCTGAAAAGCGTTTTTTTTTTTGTAATTAAATATATTTTTATTATTATGTTATGTTCGCTTAGTCATGCATACAAGGCATAGCTGTGTCCAGAATTCTCCTTTTGCAACAAATATTTGAGCCAAGGGATTTATTGCTGTTAGTCACCAACACTTACATTCTTCTATTCTTACATGTATTCGTATTTTTAGCTGAATAAGTCATATCTAATGCGGCCGTTCCTTCTCCACCAGGCAAAAAGCTGAGAGTGAAATCCATGATTTTCTGGCGCAGATGAGGCCCAACGGCAAAATGGACACTGCCATCTTCTCCCTTCAGGACTGTGGTAAACGACACTAGCAGTTGTTCACGCGTCACCACCACCACCACCGTCGTTTTTGTTTTGTTTTTGTTTTTATTGTACGCGCCGTACTCCTGTGTGTGCGCTGTCGTTAGAGCTGGTCGTGGAGAGGGAGCAGGAGGCATTCCGGAGAGCCACGGTGGAGCCAGTCTACCAGCTCAGGGATGACTTGCTCTTCAGACTGGGTGAAGTACGACATCAGCAGCTCAGCACCCATTCATCAGACTGGGAACAAGTCCAACAACAGGTGTGTGTGTTATAAAAACAAAAAAGAAAAAAGAAAGAAAGAAAAAAAAAAAGGAGACAAGTCTGAATGGCCTCCGAGCAATAATTATATATAAATAATAGTAATTTCTACAAGGACAAACCTTTACTCAGCTTAATCTCTGTTAAGATAGCGGAATGAGAGCTTCCTATGTGTGGAAATCGCGGAGCAAAATGCCTCAGCTTTCGAGAGTGCTCTTATAACTTATGGCGCGGTCTGCTAGCAAGCGGCCATCGCGGCCAAGGCCTCCGACAGCTAGTCGAGCTCACTGCCCGCGCGCACCCAAGCAACATCAATAGCCACCTGTTTCGCGCAGCCGGAACAGGTGGGGGGGGGGGTTAAAAGAGCCGCGCACCTTTTCTCGGTCACACAAAGATCTCAGCTCGCGCGCGGCATTGTATTCACTCCTCATCAAGCTCCTGTTTGTGAAATATCCCAAAAAAAATCCCCAAAGTCACCAATCTTGCCCACGGCTCTTTTGGATTCTCCGGGGAATAATGGCAAGATTAAGGAGCACACGGGGGTCTTTACAGAGAGCCCGCACTTGGACTGAACCGCCTGCCGGCCATTTTGTCTTCTCACTGCGGCTGACTGGTGCTTATTTTTTTCCCATGACCCCCTTCACTCTCCTACCCACCCAACACCCCACCACTACTACCTCGACCACCATACGCAATTGTTTTTGTCTTTTTTCTTTTTTTTTTTTGAAAACTTACTTTAATACAGAAAATGAATCTGACAACAGGGCCTATCAGAGGTCATATTGCAATTATAACAGTGCATGCGCCGCGTATAACTGTACATTATCACCCGCCCACACACACGCGCGCGCGCACGCACTCATTCGGTGATTCATAACGGTGTAACAGGTGCGGCGGCGTTGTGGGAAGCAGAGCAAAACCCAGGGAAGTGCAACTGTACAATAGGTGATGCAATCTGTCCCATGCATCTTTTATGCCTCTGCGAAGGCTCGGCTCCAAACTGTCCTCCACGAGCAAAGTGACCTCCACCGGCGCCGTGAGAAATCTCACACTTTCAGCTGTGCAATGCCCGAAAACCTCCCGCTAACTTTTATCTGTACATTACTCGGCACACAGAAGGGATAGGCGATATTTTATGCGCACTATCCGTTTGGAATAGCCACAACCTTGCCTTGACAAGTCATTTTTAATTTTAAAAGTTGGTGACTTCGGGTGAGTCATGTGGTGAAGTGCTGCTGCTTCAAAGTTGTCATTTATAAAAAACAAAAAAAAAAATAGCAGGCCCAGTGGAAAACTTGATATACGCTGCCCACGTTGCATATTGCAGTCAAGGGTACCTGTTGTCATGGGCTGAATGCAAGTGAACCATGTGACACGTCTGAAGATCCGTCCCCTTCTTTGCCTCTGATTGGTCGCAACCAATGAAGGCAGCAAAGTGCTATGGATCGTCAAGCGGCGCTCACTGCGAAGCAATTACATTAATACAATTTACACATGTCATTTTCATGCTTTGTGTTTGAGGGAAATGCATTATCTCTCAAGCTTTCTGCATTTTTTGTTTTGGCGAATTTGATGAGCCACCGTCTGAAATTAATGGGAATCCGTGGCAAAACGCGATAACCAATTAAATTCATTCATACTTGCCGGCTCGATTCATTCGCCTGGACAGTGTCGGCGCCGAATGCGGCTGCCGTGCTTTGTTTTCTCAGCCTCGTCTGCCTCTTTATTTTTTTTTCTTTCCTTTTTTCAAACCCACCAGATAAACTTAGTGAAAGAACAGCAAGACGACATAATTGCAAAGCTTCAAGCAGAGTACCTAAATTTGGACCAAGAGATCATGGCCCTTGACTTCGAGGTACGTCGCTCACTGCTCCCTTTGTTTCCGGCGAGTCACAACAAATGAGCGCGACGTGTCACAATGCCACGTCGAAGCATGTGTCTAAACGCCGACTTTATTGTCCCCGCTATGCCCTTGCAGAAATACCTTACGGCATCAGACAGCCCCGGGAACGCCGAGAACATTCTGGAGGAGGTTTTGCATGCAGATTGTCCCTTCCCGGAGCTGAAGGAGCTGCTGATCCAGGCCTTCCACTCGCTGTCGAAGGGCTACCAGGGCAGGCTGCAGAGTCTTCAGGAGCAGCTGCAGAGAACTGACAGGTAGGCCTGGAACCCCTTAAAGGTCAGCTGTTCTCTCAACTTTCCTCCTCCCTGTGCGCGCTTGTCCATTGATCAGATGAGAGCGCTAATCATTTCCCCGGCCCATGTGCAAATAAATGTATCCTTGGATATCCTACAGATATTCGATAACAGAAATGGCCTCTTAACGATTTCCAGCCGTCTATTCTGGTAAATGCATAGACGGGGGATTTTTGTAACTGAGCGGATCGAGATGAATGATCAAAAACGCGCAGGCTTTCTCACCAGGGAGGGTTTTTTTTTTTTTCCCTCCTTTTTGTTAATATCTGTCTCAAAGTCATTTCGGCGCTTGATTTCTATTCCATCGCAGCTCTGTTCGCCTCCCAGAACCATGTGCAATTTAACAATGTTGGAAATGAAGTTAAATGCAATAAAGGGAAAAAAAAAAAGAAAGAAACAGGGCGCGATGCTGTGTGTGTTTTTCTTTGCTTAATGATGCCATTTTCCGGGTTGAGCCTCTGCTGGATCTGTTGCAGATTCTGCGGCTGGTGTTCTGATGACCACCTACGCTTCCTGTTCACATTGTCGCAGTACACTCAAGACGTACCCAACCACAGATCACTCAGCCTGGACATGCTTCAAAGACTCTTCCCCCGTAGAACCAAACAGGAGCTGGTCAGTACTGTGGTCACGGTTTGTCGAGGGAAAAGTTGCCGTCATCCGTTTTTTTTTCCAGAACGCTCGCGCTTGGTTATGTCCAGACTGGCACGTCGGGGGTATACCGCGCTGTCTATGCCGCGTTCCCGCGCCTCCTAACTTGTGCATAAATGGTATTGATGGCCGTCTTAAGGCTTTAAAACGCACTGATCTCCCGGGTCTCGCTGAGAGCGATGGTTTTTCTCGTTGAGGGGAGCACCATTCGCCCTCACGCAGTCGCACGCGCTCACACGCACAAACTGCACGGGACAAGCGCCGATCTGCCGACCGCCGGGCATCATTAGGTGCCTTCCTCATGGGTAAGAACTGTATGGCACAGGATCCCCTGCACAGGATCAGAAAAGCGGACTTTCCCAGTCCACCGGCCCTCCTCGCTCCCACCTCCACGACCGCGCCACACACGGCGCGCACACATGCCGCGTACATGCCCATCTCGCCATGCTGTACATTCGCTCAAACGCAACAAAATGCAACTCCCTCTCCCGGTCTGCAGCATCCCTGCGGCGTGAGCTCCAGGCTCCCTGATCAATGTAGCTCGCTACCCTGAACCGAGCCGACAGATAAGCCTGGACAATGATCCGCTCAGCACGCCGCAGGATGTGCCATGTCACGGGCTGTGGACATCTCGCTCACACCGCCGCTTAGCATCACCATGACAACAGCCAGCTCCTCTCTCCTCCCTCTCACTCACGCGGAGACCTGTCCGCAAATCAGTTCCAGCTGGGTGCTGCTTTTAGAACTGTGATCTTTCAGCCTTGGGGGTTTGCAAGGAGGAGAGAGGCACTCTTCACCTCCTCCAAAAGAGAGCCAGACTAGACGGAGTGCGCATAATTAATCTAATAGTCGTAATTAAGATGAATTGGATCCAATGGATAATTAATCTAAACTGAAATTTTTTTTTTTTTTAATAAATGAACGTCTTTGTCAGACATTCTCATCCCAGCATAATAGCTGCCAAAACGAGAGCAAAAAAATCCAATCGAAAAGCCGTAAAAGCGTCAGAGGAGGGCATGAAGGTTAAAATTCCCACTGATTTAGTGCACATACATACATAAAATCCTGATATGAGTTTAATTTAATAAAAAAAAACTAAATTTCTCCTGACATTTCCCATATCTGAAATCTAACAAGCACGGCTTGCCCGGATTTGTATGCATTAAGCTCAAATGATGGACTCTTGCTGCCATCATTCTTTGCTCCAGTGCTAAAAAAATTAAAAAAAAAAAAAAAAGGGAAAGGGAAAAGAAAGGCTCGTGAGCCGTCTGCTTTGGGCAGATATTTGCCTCGTATTTGTTTTGGGAGAAATAACTCCTATTGCTCTTGCAGCCATTTTGAGTTCATTGAAAATTCTATTGTTAGCACTTCCACAGAGCCGTTTTCCGCGCTTTTCCCCCGTTCATTCGGATGACTGAGGACCGTTCTTGTTTGAGCCTTTTTTTTACTTACCTGGAAATCAGGGCCCATCTGCATGCAATATTTTCAGGGAGATGGTATCATTTTCTCTTGCTTTTTGTCAGTTTCCCCCACATTCTAAGGAAAGATAGAGGTATTACCACAGTTAAAGGGCTTATGCGGCGTAATAATCGAAAAGCCTCGCTGATAAATCTGCATTTATGTTCCCCCCGTTCGCTCGCAGTGCCAGCTGTTTTGAGCATTCTCCCATTTGCGCGAGAGAGATTGGGAAGACGAGGCGATCCTTCAGGAGCCTCGCCGCCAGGCGCCTGCGAGTGTGCCATTTACATCCACTGATTTCGCAGGGATCCATCCAGAGGGAAAGAAGAGCATGATTTGCTTTACTCTGCTCTATTAATCCCCGGCGCTCTTTTCATTTCCTGCACATCAATCCTTCGATTCGAACCATATCTAACCGGCAATCTCAATCAATGCACACGGCGCCGGCTCGACAAAAGGGCCACTCGGGCCCGCGTCGTAGCCGTCACTCTGCCGGCCGATGGTGGCGCTCCGTCTTGCTCGCGGAGGCGATCGCCATCTGCCCGGACGGCGCTCTTTTATTGACTTTCTGATGACTTTCTTTGATGTGCTCTCCTGACGAGCGGGCGGCTGATGGAGAGCACCAGCAGGATCTCGCCATAATGCCCGCATAATGTTCCATGACAGCAGTAAAAATAATTCATACGTCTTGCCCGACTATATCCGGGGGAGCCCGTTTTCAATTTTTACGTCCGCTCCCATGGAGACATCACTCTGGATGCGGCGGGCGGAAAAAAAAACCCAAGCGGCGTGTCGCTTTAAATGTGCACTGCGGACAAAAGTGTGGCGGCTGCTTCCACGTACATGCGGCCCGCCCGCCTTTTTTTTTTTTTTTTTGTTCCTTGCCGAGCGCGAACGCAGGAGAGCCCGCTCGCTCGTGAAATCGTAAGCGGGGGGCACTAAGGGGAGCTGGTGGGGAGGGAAAGTGAAGAGCAAAAAAAAAAAAAAAAAGGGCGGTTCTTCCTCAAGTTCCTCAGTTGTGCATTAATAAACATGATCCGCTCGGCTGCCTCTGGCGCTTCTGTTCCGTTGGCAGGTCTGTCAGCTCACTTATTTTCAGTAAGAGCAGTCAGCCATCTAATGCCTTCCCACCATCAGTTAGCCACTATTAGCCCATAGATGAATATCATTCCCTCTGTTCCCATGAAGCAGCCAAGTGATGCAGCCCCTGTGAGCGCTGACACAATGATGAATAGCTACAGGCAGCCCGCACACTGAAAGGAACTGTTTTCCTTCAGGACGTTTCGCAGCCAGGAGAGAAAGGGCCATTTTATACACCGGCAGAGTTAGATCTGACTTTTTTCCCCGATGGGCTGCTGCCATTGTTATAGACGGTGTATCCCGAAGAGATGTTCGGGCTGATCTCCTGCTTACATGTCGTCAATTTGGCGCGGGACCTACCTGCAGCATGACGCAGCAGCAGCGGCCATTTTCAGCGCCCCGCTTTTGCACCGCATCTTCGTCTCATCTCTGAAGGACGGTATAAGTCAACGTCCAGGGGGCGCCCTTTGTGTCACGCCGCGTATAATCAGGTCCCCCCCCCCACTCCCTCCAGATGGACCACGAACGTTTGTGGGACTGGCAGCGCTTCACTCAGGCACAGACGAGAGTGGTGACCCGGCAGCGGCAGCGCGACCAGGAAGAGCTGCTGGCCAAGGCCCTGGCCACCCTGCGGGACGCGAAGGCCGCCCACCAGGAGCAGCTGGAGCTCCACAGGGACCGCCAGCACCAGCAGGACATCTGCTTGCAGCTCAAAAACAAGGTTAGTTGCGCGGCACGGCTTCGGGAGCCGTCACGCGTTTACGCGTTCAACTTTATCAGGTGGCACATTTTACGTTGGCGGTTTTGCAGCCATTTTTGACTCGAGTGCAACTGTGTGACCTCGTATAATCTCTCATATTTCTGGCCGGACGATTGCAGAGTCACTTGAACACCGAGCAGCACTCCCCAGAATAGAGCGGCCTCGATCCCGGCGTCGGGCCGGGCTCCGCGTTAGATGGATGTGGTGAACTTTAACACCTGGCTGTTGCAGCGAATTTCAGTATCAACTTGTTTAAACGCTCAAAGAGACAGGAGAGCCGACGGCAAAAAATTTCAGAAGCGCTTGGATGTGAAATATTGATGCGGTGAATGATCGCAGCAGCCCCAGAAAAAAATCCCATAAAAGATTCCCGAATCCACATTCCGATCTGGGTGTTTTGCAAAATTTAATCAATTGTTCCTAAGGCCAGGCCCCTAATAATATAAGATAAAAAAAAATGGGCCAAATCCACTCATAACTTTCTGAGTAATCCTGCTGACAGACAGAAAGACAAACAAACACGGGTGAAAACACGGCGTGTCCGGCTGGAGGTGACGCCGGGTCTTTGGCCGGAACGAGCTCTGTTCTCCAATTCAAAAAAGCTCATCCCCGAATTCAGCGGCGAGCCGGGTCACCAGGGTATTACACAAATTTTTCTCTGAAGGGTGCCGACGCCCTGGCAGATGTTTGAGACGTGCGAGGAGGCAGACAGGCAGCAGCTTCTGGCCGCCGCCGCCGCTCGCCGATCTGCTGATGAGGCTGCATTATTCGCCAGGCTGCCTGACGAGCGTCTCTGCCGTCAGCTGCCACTCGGGATGTGGCTGCTAGTGCAAACAAGCTAATAAGGAAGGTCTCGCAAAACACGCTGCTGCTGTCTCCCGAGGAGCGCGCGCGTTCGTGTTCGCGCAGCGGCCGAGGCATCCAACCCGGGGGTTTTCATTGATGCACGAATGCGGAACCTGCACTTGCTTCGTCAGTTTGTTGAAAAAAGTTCCACACGTGACTTTCGGCTGATGGCGGTCTATCATCGCGCCCTGCACAAACGTGGACTCCCATGGTCCCCTCATGTTCCGTTTGATGCTCAGGTATTCTCCCCTTCCCTAGCATCAATTAATAATCTGTTTTTTTTTTTTGTCTGCACTCCACCAAAATATCCCCAAATATGCCCAGTGCACCAGTTGATTTTTGCACATCTGTGCCCCACTTAATTTTTCAAGTGTTATCCGGGTAAACTAATTTCTCGCAAGCACTGGGGGGAGCCATTTTCCCCCATTGCCATTATTTCTGCCTCAATAAGAAGATACTTACACCAGCCAGCCATAACATTAACACTACATGTTTAGTGCAGTAAACTCTCCCTCCAGGAGGAGTTTTATGTTGAATTTTTGGCCCTCTTAAGCGTTTTGAGTTAGATGACCAAAATATTAGGCACAGCTCTTAGTATATCTCGACAGCATCACAGATTACAGCCTCAATAACAGTCATTCAAATATGTAAACAGCATTGAAACCCCTCCTGAGGGGAGAATTTATTGCAGGGCTTTATATTCTACGGTGAACATGCGGCGGCTTCTTTAATGGTAAAGCCGATCGAATGTAAATCTGCGTTCGTGCATGTTTAATTTGCTGAAAGACATTCTAACTGCAGCGAGCATCCATCCAAAAAGATTCTTTCACTCTGAACGACATAATCTCAAGGATTATATGTACTGTGCCGTCTATATATTTCATTTGCTTTTGTCACGCGCCTGATCATCATTTACTGCCGCGGCGTCTTCAGGAGCAATGATCGCCTCGCATTCAGTTTTTAACCAAAGAGGAGCTTCTCCGCATTCATCAGCAGCAGCCATCTTGTCAGAACGGTGTCGGAAAGAAAAGGCATTCTGGGTATTTAGAATGATGAAATCCCCTTTGTGTGACAGTGGTTTGTCTCTGCGAGCGCTTGAGCTAATGAATTTGTTTTTTTTTTTGTTTTTTTTTTGGAGGACAATCGACTTCCAGGAAATTCGCCATCTACATAGACAACGTGCTTGTCACCGTAGCAAATGCACACTTTTCTTTGTTTTTTCTCCGCCCTCCCCCTCCAACCCCCCCCACCTACCCACCCCACAGCTCCCAGATGCCGCGAGCATCATAGCGCCATACAGGCATTTTCATCCCCTTGATTTCTCCACATCCACCTTTTTTGTTGTCATGGTGGTGGTTGTCGTCGTCGTCGTTGTTGCTGTTGATGATGCAGGTCATGTGCTCGCCGGTGCAGAGGCTCAGATGGATGCCTGTTTGCATCCAATCTTTGTTTTCACCGCCTTTATCATCCCGGCACAGCAGCGCGGTGGCGAGACAAGATGGATCCCCCCCCACCCCTCCTCGTTGCATCTGCTCCCTTAATGCTTTGCTTTCCGCAGCTGCTCCCTCTGACCCAAGGAGCTGCCTCTGCTGTGAGTCACTCACCCCTCTGGAGATAAAAACCCATTTCTTCCCCTTGGAGTTTTATTTTCCCGCATGTATAGTATGATATGATATAGTTGGAGGACTGGCATTGGACCGAGGGAGTCATAGCAGGCCCCCGAATGGATCTGCAGCCTGTTCCTTTGTGTGGATCCAAGGTCACCGCCACGACTCGTGGGCCGCCCTCGTCCGTTTCACCTGCTCCCGTGTCGTGGGTTTCACGTCGCGCGGCCAACAGACGACGCTCAGTCGAGCAGCGCGACATTTAATTGCGCAAAAAAAACAACAACAAAAAATTCGCTAACAAAACTAAGCACATAAAAAGCCGCTGCAATCAATTAACACACGATTTCCATTCTCTATCGCCGGTTATGTAAATGGCCGATCTCCAAGCACTCATCTAATCGTCTCTCTGCATACCCCGAGTTCAGCTCGCGGCACTTTTTTTTTTTTTTTGGGATATGTTTTTGTCAGTGGCGGTTTGGGTCTGACCTCATTAGGGATCTGGACCGAGCCTCGCCAGCCCACTCGGCTTCTCCTCCGAGAGACATGCAGTGGGGAAGATAATTGATTTCAGAGTCTCTCGGTTTTGTAAAGGACACCGCTCTCATTTATCCGCCCCCCCCCCCCCCCCCCCCCCCCCCCTCCCCCGCCTCGTGAGGACCACCGCGCAAAGATGACTGGTCGGAATTCGTACATCTGGCCGCGGATGTGACATCACCGATCGCCTTTGCAGTCATCTCGCGTCAGGGGTTGGAGTGAAATGTTGAATTAAGATGACTTCTTAACATTTCACGCATGAGATACGGCGTATTTCTTCCCGCGTTATCACCGAGAGACAGCTTGCCTCTCCCTTTTTTTTTTTTTCTCCCCTCTTCTTTTAATCATTAGCTGTTTGCTCTGCAGTATTCTAGCTGCTGTAATTAGACGGCCATTGTTCTCGGTGTTATTGTTCATTCCAGCCTTTTATTCTGTCCTTGCTTTCATTTTGCCTCCCACTTATATCTCACTCCTAGGCATCTTTGATGAGTGATTGCGGTTTCCGCATGAGTAAATAAAGCCTGCGGGGATGGCAGATTGTGGCAGCGTGCTCGAGTAAAGACGGGCCAACAGGACAAGCGACACAACAAGCGGAGCAAGAGCGATTTTCATGAGATGAGAGGGTCTTTTTTTTTCTTTTCTTTTTTTCTTTTTCTTTTTCTGTTGCTGTCGTTGCTGTTGTTGTTGTTGTAAGAGCCATATTTCATTACCAGATATCCAGAATCCTTTGCAGAGTGAACAGCATTTAACACAGGTTCATTATGCTTATGCCTGGCGTAGTTTGTAAGGCACTGTGTGTGTGTGTGTGCGTGCGTGCGTGAGTGCGTGCGCTAGCAAGCATGGCGTTTGGGTTGCTTTGGCGGCTGGATGGACGCGGCGTGGCTTCGGCTCTTGAGACTGAGCGTGGGCCACATACAGTATTTCAGCTGACAACCCTCTGAGGAGTTAATTGCTCATACGCGTATAATTTTCCCTCCTGCTAAATGACGTGCCATTCACGGAACTTTTTTTTTTTTTCTAATCGCATAGCAATGCCGCGATAAAAAATCCAGGGTTTCGCTTCCCTCACCTCTTAATGGATAAAAGTTCTCGCCCCTCCTGTAAATTTCGTGCGTCATTAACGTCACGTATCCCCTTTTCCCTGCCGCGGTGACACACATTCCGCCTATAGTTTTTTTTTTTTGTTTTTTTTTTCGCGTGACGTCCCTGATGTGATTCACTCCCTCTGTTCCACATCTACAGTCTGTCAATGAGAGACCGGGGCTGTAGGAAGTTGCGGCGACGCCTCCTGACAGAAGACATCACTGTACAATTATATTAACAAAAGCTCCGAGCAGGCTGCAGCGTGCAGATAAAAAGGCCATCACTCTTTTGTTATTTTGACATGTGTGCAGTCCTTTCATGCCGCCATAAAGAAAAAAAAAAAAAGATGATATTCCATTTCTCTTTGGATCCACAGAAATTGAGGCTCCAGTGACAAATTAGTGTAGGCTGTATGAAATGACCATATCATTTTCTTTGTGCTCCCCAGAAAAAAAAAGTGCCCTTTCATCTCCGTCCAAAGAAGAAAGACATACGTTCTAAATACACTTACCGTGGTTTTCACAGTGGATTCAAACTAATTACAGATTATTCTTTGACTTTCAGTGACCTACAAATTAACTTTTTTTTCCCCCTCTTGCTTTGTAGCACAATGGGAAAACAGACAAGATTTTTTTTTGTTGTTTTCTGTCACATGAAGGTCCAGATGTCTGAAGAAAAAAAAAATCGCTTTATTAAACAGGCGCCGTCACTCACACGTCCCCTCTCTGCAAGCTCCCAGCGTGAAGCATTTTAAGAGTAACTTCTCGGAGCCTTTTTGTTTTCGTACGTACATACAATAAATGTTGCAGACATGTTCATTCAGGGTATCGAATAATGCCCAGCAAGACTCAGCAGGGTTATTTTTGATTATAAGCCTTCTACTGGTTAATTAATTACAAAATCTATACTTAACTGTCATGCAGAAATATCAGTGGGTTGCGATTGTTTTGGACAAAAAAAAAAAAAAAATCTTATGGCCGTTTCCGCAGTAAATAATGACATTTGCTGTAGATTTTGCACAGCATGCAAGTATAACGTTCTGCACTAATGCCCTGCGATTAAATTGATTAAGAAATTAAATTTGATTCAGATTTACATGGCAACCAATAAGCATAGCTCAGAAGTTACCATTTCCTCTATAAACAGAGGCTGTAACTGACTGTCACAGAACAAGACTATTTTTTCTCCTAATCAACCTAATGGCATAAAGTGGTCACTGTTTATTGGAACCATCACAGTGATCTCTCGCGGTTAAATTAGCATTCACACACTTTTTAACACACGCGGTCGCCACCGCTCGCGGTATGCAGCAGCATCGATATTCTTTTGGTCACAAGAATGACATAAATGCACCCAGTTTCTCGAAAACAGAGCTCAAAGGCCCCCGCGCCAATGAGGTAACGTTTGACTTCTGAAGAGGAGGCGTGTCGCATCTCCGGCTTCTGCGGCGTCAAAGTGATGCGGATTAGAGGCTGGATTGTTCCCTCTCAAGCACACAGCTGCCACCGCCGCCGCCGCCGCCGCTTCTCCGGCAGCCACAGAGGATGATTGACTTGATTATACTGCTGGTGCTAATGTGTGTGAGATCATGTTAATTTGCAGTTCATTCCTACAGGGATTCCTAAGCTCTCCTCTGATGGATCTGTTGATCTGTCTGCCTGGTCGGAATGCAGCACTTTAATACCCGGCACGCCGCAGAGAGGCTGCTGCATAACGAACCTGCCACTCACTCACTCAATCCCTCCCCAGTGGGCGCGCTTGTGTGTGTGCGCTTGTGTGTGTCTGTTTTCCCCTTTTTTTTGTTGTCCCCCCGTAGCAGCCATTTTGACATGAAATCGTGGGGAAACACACGTGTCACTAATCACATGAATGAAAGTTGTGGCCCTGCGAAGGCACTTAGCCGTCATCAGTGTGATTAGCAGCGCCTGGGCTTCCCCACGTTGTCATGTCCAAGTGGCAAAGGTTCATAAGCTGTCATTTTGATAAAAAGCCCTTTTGGATAACAATAATAAATACAGTTTTTGTTAATAAAATTGTGCAAAACAAAAACAAAAAAAATGAAGCGGTGAGAATTCCTGGCACTCTGAAAACTTTTAAAACTTGACATTTAATGCCAGAACCCATTAGTGTGTAAGAACAGCACTTTCCTCACTACAGTGGGTTCTCATGCAGACAAGGGTTCTCCTGTATCTCCTGAGCTGCACAATTGGCACAGACTTTGAGAGTTCGTGCCACAGTTTGACATCGGGGCTGAGCTGGTCGTCCCCCTGCGAGTCCCACCCCCTCGAGACAGCCCATCATGGATAATGACCAATTTTTTTTTTGTTTTGTTTTTTTGTTGCTCTCTGTCAGCTGTTTTTTTTTTCTTTCTTTTTTTTGCAGCTGCAGCAGTGGCGAGCCCAGCAGGAGGAGGTGGCAAAGCTGGAGGCGGCCATCGCTGCCAGACAACGGGAGCAGGAGGAGGCGACGCTGAAGAGGAAGCAGGAGAAGGAGACCGCCGTCAGGACGAGGCAGAAAGAGAAAGTAAACACACCTGCGTCACATATTAACTGATGTTAGGATTTGAAAAAAAACATGATACTGATTTACTTAAGAACAAGAATCAGAATCGGCTTTATTGGCCAAGTTTGTGCACACAAACAAGAAATCTGACTCTGGTTTTAAAAAAAATACTAAAACTTTTAGAGGACTAAGATGAAAAAATATATAACTAATATGTACAATTCTTCATATGACAATGCAAACAGGTCTGTGGACTAGTGCAAATGATTTAAGGATGTTTAAATAGAAGGTATGCTTTACATGAGGTGGTATTATATCATTATACATAGATGTCGTGATTTTATTTATTTGATAGTGTATCAATTCTTAAAACCAATCTTTCTTCAGCCATTTTACTATAACAGCGTACAGTAGAGGCGCCAACTGGCCCCGCGCGGTAGAGAGCACCGCTAACGTTAGCGTTAGCCGCTGGGGCTCACCGGTGAGTTCGTGGCGTGTGAAGGAGTTAAAGCGGCTGCGGCGGAGTGCAGAGCAGAGGGGAGGGCTCATCTTAGCCTCCACAATGCGGAAGGTCTCAAAGAAATCGATCAGGAGCCGCGCCGTTAACAAACCGCCAGGATGAGAACGCGCGGCGAGCACAGCAAACCCGAAGCGCATTCGGCCAGACGCCGAACAGAGCAGCAAATGCTAATGAAGGCGAGCCTTGACCCTCGGCTGGAACAGCATGTCCGCGGCGGCCAGCTTGCCACCCAACTCCGCTCGTGCAACTGGAATAACTCGCTTTCCCAAAGAATCCTACAAGCTTTTATTGACTTATCTTACTGGTTATAAGCACATTTTAGTCCCCTTGCGCAAAAATAAAGGGCTATGATGCTGGATGTTACAGAAACTGTGACGAATTCAAATGGAGATCTCCCTGCTCTGATTGCATCCACAAGCTTATACTCTTTGCAGTATCGCAACACGTCATAATTAATCCCTGTATCATTATACAAAGCAGGTCCTTGCCAATTACAGAGCCCCGGCTAATGTGTTTGTTTGTCCTGCAGCACTGGCTTAATGTCAAGCCTTGATATGCACAGGCAGCAAATGCGGCATTTCATGCGTTTGCGCAAGTCTATTCATAGGATTCTGAGTTTGCGTTTTGTGGGTTTTTTTGGGGTTTTTAAAAAAAAAAAAATGTCACAAATAAGCCATGGATTATCTCTTGTCAAAACAAGTGCATGATCAATAGTGAGTGTGTGAGCAGTGTAAATCTGGAAAAAAAGTGGATATTTTAAGAGATCTCAGCACATTACAGCTTACTTTTTTTTTTTTTTTTTCAAGGTTTGATACTTTTTTTTGTTTTGTTTTGACAGGACCCATCCGGGTTGGTATTAGTAGTAAGTGTTCGCATCATGATAGAAATCTGATGTACTTTTGCATAATGAGCGGCGTCACTGCGCCGCAGACTCACTTCAGACCCACAGGGCCACTTGAGCATGGAGAGAACTTGTTAATCAAGCATCGGACCGGCTTGAAGAGGAATCTGCTGTGGATTATTTTAAAGGAAAAGTGTGTGTGTGGGGGGGGGGGGTGCTTACATAATGGAAGAGCTTAACAGATTTAGACCGTGTGAAAGGATTCATCTCAAAAACAATCCGCTGATTTTAGTGCTATGTGAGGGAAAATTGACGTTAAGAAAGCGAGAGGACCTAAAGCGGAGATGGCGACGACTTCACAGCAGACACGATACTCATCAAAGTGCAAATTACAGATGACATGGCACCTCATGTTGAGGCATCTTGGTTTGGTTGAGTGTTTCTTTTTTTTTTCCTTCTTTTGCCGGCTTGATTTCTCACAGGTGATGTTTGTTTTTTTCGTTTTTTTTTTTTTAACTTGATTAGAATTGATTATGATGCAGTTAATGAGGACTGTTTTATACAGGCTTTGGATTAGAAATGCAAGTTAGGGCTGTGCGGCGATGGGGGTTCGGCAGTGGGGTTCCCGTACCCCAGCTGCCCCTCCCAGTTTTAGTTGCGCCTTAGCTGAACACATGCGAGCAAGCTGGGACTAGAGGGATGGGTAGAGGGGGTAGGTGGGCTGGGAGGGGTGCTGGTGGTGGTGGTGGCGGCATGTGGCCCGACCCAAAAAGGGGTGGCTGTTGTGGGTGGGGAGGTAAGGGGGGTTGGGAGTGGCGCGTTCTGGCTCCTTCGGGGTTGGCATGGGTCTGCGAGGGACCATGGGGTCTGCTCTTGCTGGGCCAAGGACCACCGCGTCCAGTGAACTGGTCCCAAGCTTTGGGGCCCCCTACACTGGACCTTGTCCTGCCTTCTTGATGCGGCTGTCGCAGGGGGCCCTCAGCACCTTGCCTGGAATCTAGTGGGGTCTCGGGGCTCCGAGCTCTGCTTTTAGCTTGGTGGAAGTAAAACCCTGTTCATGCTGGGGGTCTGTCTTCTCCCATTTCACCGTGGGCTGGGTGGGTGGGGGGTTGGTACCCAGCAGTGGGTACATAGCGGTCTGTGGGGGCACTTGACCTTGGGGCCTGCCTGCTCTGTGGGGACTGCTCAGGTCCCAGATTAGCTGCCAGTTGATGTTGTTGCTGTGGCACGATTTACTACCCCACCGCCCCCCACTTATCTTAATGTGTGGTTTGTATTTGTCAAATAATGCTCCAATGAGCTGTGTTTTTGAGTAACAGTGGCTTTGTCGAGAAAAAGGGGTTCATTACAGAGTGTTGGCAGGAGAAATGACTTCAAAACAAGACTGGGACAAAGAACAAGAAATATGTTGACAGAGCTCCGATCAGAACGATTTTGTCGTTTGAAATAGTTGCTTATTTGGTTTTTAAAAAAAAAAAAAAAAAAAGAAAGAACACACTTGAAGTTCTCCGCTGAATAAATTGATATTTCAAACGCTTTGTCAACGCGCGTCACCAAAAAATGCCTCAACTGGCCGCACGCGGAGCCGAAATTGAAGGTTGTCATCGCTATCTGGCCATTTTAATTAGACAAACGACTTATTGTTCTCACAGGTATAACAAAACCAGAGGATGTGTGTTTGTGTCAGACTGTTTAATTAACTCTCTCCTCAGGGGTCTGCTGGAGGAGCATGAGAAACCCGAGACACTGATTAATGAGAGCACTTAGGCTGCATCGGATTCCATATAATTTAACACAATCGTCTGGCAGACATTGAAATATCATCTCATTTTCCCTATTTACACTTATCTGATTCCGGCGTCGTCACAATCAATAGGACATGACAATTTTTAAGAGCTCCGCGGGATCCAGATTAGGCGAAGTGTGGCCGCCGTTCTCCGGGCTTTTGTGAACTTTTTTGTCATTGCAAAGAGTTGCTCTCCCCATCGCCCCCCCCCGACTCCCCCACTGCAGATCCAGGAGTATTATTCAAAGCAGCAGAAGCTGAGGGAGGAGCTGGAGACGAAGGATCAGGAGAGACTCGCTAATCTGAGGAAGGACATGGAAGAACAGGCGCGGCGAGATAAAGAGAGGTGAGGCGCTGCGCTGTCGCGGGAACCCCGAGTTCACTCCGCCGCCGCCGCCGCCGCTCGCCACACGAAGGTCACCAGCGCGGGAATGCAGAGATGCTGCCCGTCAGCAGGAGAACAGAGCCAGTTTGTTTTCTCGCGGGATCAAATATTTGCATGTGCCGATGGGCTGCCAAGCCAATCGGGGGTGGGGAGGAGGAGGAAGGGTGGGGGGGGCCCACGCTCGATGGAGCCCTTGTAAACACCGAGTTCCTCTCCGGCTCTTAAGAGCAGCCTTTTCCGTGACGTCGCCGTGATGTCATCGGGGGGGCCCGCAGGTGCGCAGCGAAACAACCTGCGGTCCGAGAAGCCCGCGAGCGTTTTTTAAGCGGGCAGACTAAGATCTAACGAAAATGCTTGTGGCTGCGTAGTGAGAAATGTAGGATGCCGTTTTTTTTGTTTGTTTTTTTAGCAGCTTCTCGGAAACGAAACCTTTTTGTTTTCCACTTTTTCCTCTTGACCTTTTTTTTTTTGTTCTTATTCTTGCTCTTGTTGTTCTGCTCCCATTAGATTTTTTTTTTTTTTCTTTTTCTCCATGAGCACCCCTGCACACTTCGAGCTAGAAGACCCATCTTCAACTATCAAAATGTTCGGCTTTCGAAGGACTTTTATTCTTCCGTTCAAAGCTTTTAATAACTTAATCTTTTTATGATATTAAGCTTTTTTCTGTTTAAAAATAGTGCCGTGAAATTAGCGAGCGCGCTTTGATGTCAACTAAATTCTGCTTTGATGTAGCTCAAGCTAATCTTTTTTTTTTTTGCTATAATGCTGTTATTTTTTATTTTTTTGCTTTGTTCATCACCATGGCAACCATCCTTTGGTAGACTAGCATGTCACACACTGTACGATGTCATACAGTTGTTGCATCAAATCAAACTAATTGTTTTCCACTTTGAATGCGACACAAATATTCAGCTTTCTTAAGCTTTAGTGTTCAGTACATTTATGTCTCAACTGAGGGTTTTTGTTTGTTTGTGTGTTTGTTTTTTTTAGCTTCACCAATTGGATTTACCATTTCAGCATTTTCTTTTGTGAGTTTATTGTATGGATACTTCTGCATACTCTAAGCTACAAAAATCATTCAACTCTCAAAATGTTCAGCTGTGGGACACTTTTGTTTTTTTTTGTTTTTTTTACAATATTACCTTTTCTAAAAAAAAATGTGCCATTGAAATTGTATGCTTTGGTTCTACTAAGACGTTCTTTTGTTAGTCCCCCAATGGGGAAATTTAGGGAAAAAAGGGTAATTTAAAGGAATAAAGAAAAATAAGAAATACAAGAGTGTAAATAACAGTAAATAGTGAAAGGTGTCATGTACAGAGCAAAAAGTGATATCGAGGCAGAGTGATAATACACTTGCAGCGGTTCCAGCGAGAATACACAAAAATATAAATATTGCACAGTTGAACTTTGGGAAATTTGGGAAATTTATGGCATTGCAGCAGCCGGTGGACAGTAAAAGTGTCAATCAAAAGTACATAAAACTGCTTTGATGCAGCAAATGCTCTTTTTTTTGCCTCTACAGTCCATCACTGTGGCAACCATGTTTTGATAGACTGCATGATGTCATACGCTGTGATGTCACCTGGTCGTGACATAAAGCAAACTTGCTTGTTCTGCTTTTTGCACTCTACAGATATTCGGCTTTTTAAATCTTTGGCACTGAGGACGTTAGCGCCTCATTTCATTCCCTTTTTTTTAGCTTTGTTTCAGAAACTTTTTAAGAATTGCTTCAATAATTCAAGTCAGCATTTCAGCATTAACATGCATTTTCTGCTTTCTTTTCTTTCTTGGATGTATTTCGTCGGCTCCGTCGGTGTACTTAAAGCTACAGAAACCAACCAAACGATTCAGAATGTTTCAAAATGTGCTCTTGAGATGAATTAACTCTGATTCACTCCAGCCAATGATAACCTTTGTTTTTTTTTGCCTCTGATGTCTTTTTTCTTTGTTTCTCCATCACCGTGGCAACCGTGCTTCGATAGCCTGTCATACACTGTGGGATGTGAAGACAGTTGTGACATTAAAGAAAATGGTTGTTTTGCCGCTTTTTACTTAAAAAAAAAAAAAAAAAGGTTCATCTTTCTGAAGCTTAAGGCGCCTTTTTTTTACGCATTGCCTCTGCAGTTCTTTTCAGCCTTTCGGCACTCCACGTGCTTTTTTTTTTTTTTTGGTGCGGGAAACGCTCATTCTTACTCATAATGGCGAGAGAGGCTGTGTTTGCGTGCCACTCGTAACACCTGGTTAATTGCTGCGCAGGCGGCGCGCGAGGCGGAGAGTCCCGGCGTCGAGCCTCCGCCGGCTGATTATCGCGGCGCGCATTCGTCACCTGCCGCACGGAGCCTGTGATTAAAGTCGCGGCAGACGCCGGATTGAAATGAAGCGCGGGCCGCTGCCGGGCCGGCACACACCCACGCCGCCGTGCCGGTCAGGCTTCCCAAGGCGGGCCCCGGCCACCGTCTCTGGCCACCTCCCGAGAGAAGAGAGAGAGAGCGTGAAGCTCATCTAGAGAACTAGAGGATCCTTTTTTTTTTGCCTTTTAAACATCTCCTGTGTGGCACGACGCGCTTAGCAATTCTCTGCAGACGCTCGCCGAGGCTGGTGTTAATACCAGATAATGATGTTGACTTTGGCTGTGACAATAAACGGGCAGGGGGATACAGCAGGAATGGTGGACTGAGGAGGGAGAACCCAAAAAAAAAGCGATGGTAGAGGAACTGCATACCGGCAGCCAAATAAAGCCCTCCACAGCCCGGAGGTCGGCTGCGTCTGGAGCGATGGGTTAACGCTGGTGGAGAGAGGGGTGGGGGGCAGGCTGCGTCTGTTCTATGCCGTCTTCACCCCGTCTGCCCTCCCCCAGGGTGCGGTTCCGGGCGGACATGTTGCAGCAGCGCCGGGAGGAGCGGGAGGAACGGGAGGCCGAGCGCCAGAGAGCCGAGGAGGAGAGACGGAGTCGCCTGGAAGCTCTCAGAAATCAGGTGGATCATTATCTGCTCTTACCCCCTTCAACCTCCCTAATTGCTCTGTCACTGGGAATGACCCACAAGAGGGAGGCTCGAGCGTTCGCGCCGCGCCCCCCCCCCCCCTACACTTCCCTATCCATCTGAGTCGAGGCATCACTGCCACCTTTTGGCGGTAAATAAGAAGACAATTACGTACATTGAATGTTTCCCCTCTCTTTTTTTTTTTTCCCTCTCTCTCTCTTAGGTGGTGGTGGTGGCAGAGGCCGACCCGGAGAGGGTGATGGCGGACACTCAGTCTTGGAGGATCCGGCACTTGAACACGGAGGAGTCTGAGCCCAGGAAGCCTCTCTACACGCTCAACACATACACAGACGCGCAGGTGAGGCTCGGCCGCACGCGCCGCCGCCGCCACCGCCGCCGCCACCGCCGCCGCCACCTTTTGTCCCGCGTCATCGCCGTGTGGTCACTTGACCCGAGCGCCTTATCGACAGCGTAGATAATCCAGAGCCCTCGAGGCGTCTTTCGCAAGATCGCCCCGATAAG
>CAAKHG010000786.1:59267-74464 GCA_901007715.1 Dactylopterus volitans
CTGGGTTTGTTGTCCTCCACGTAGCCGAAGCTCAACAGCTTCGACATGTTGACCGGGACCGGTTTCTTGTTAAATACTCTGTGAGCACAAAGTCCAAATGGAACAGGGATACAGTTTTTTGGGGGGGTATTTATTTATTTATTTATTTATTTATTTATTTATTTTTTGGGAGGTGGTGGGGGTAAAAGCTCAGTGGAACATTTAAAGCAGACGGTGCTTTTGGTGATGCAATGTAGGGAGAAAAAAAAAAGATTTTGCCATGAGATTAAGCAGAGACGAGAGCAGACACCTTTAAACCACTTCTGGCCTCTTTGGATGGCAAAAACAAGCACTCATCTGAGCAGGGACTTTTAATCTCAGATTTAGCCTTCAATCATTTTTGCTTCGCAAAAAGCAAAAAAAAAAAAAAAAAAAAAAAAAAAAAAGAAGACGGGTGCGAGTTGATAATTTTTTCACTTTATCGGGAAATTGCTCAATTGACTGACAAAAAAAAAGGCCGCGCTGCTCCGAGGGCGCGCGGCCGACTGACCTGACGGTTGTCGGAAAAAACATCCGGAGAGAAGGCAAGTCTGTGCTGGCGAGAGGGGCAAAACAAGGCCGCCGCAGACACGGAACACGCCCGCCGGGCCCCTCGCCCTTTTCCCGCGACGCCCCCCCGCCCCCGGCCGCACCCGCGCGCAGAGGTTATTTGAGGGTTTCGACCAGTCAGTGATGTTTGCCCGCCCCCCCCGAGACTCCAGCTCGCGGCGCTGGGCGGCCGCCAGCCAAAGCAAACACGCGGGGTGAACATGCGGTTTTGTCGAGGGGGGCCGTTGCTCCCACCGTGGTCGTTTACCCCGACCACAACACGGGGACATTTTGGTCCAGAAGTTTCTGCACACACGCACACACAAACAAATGTGTGTTTGTTCCGCCGCGGCTGCGGCGAAGCCCGCCGGATCAAAACTTGTTTCGCAAAAATCTGCGCGACTGTATTTTTCGGCTCCGTTTTTTTTTTTTTATATATATGCGCGGTCGCGTTTCTGCACAGCCGCGTGTGCACACGCTGCCTTTTTGGAGCTGTTGTTTGGCACATTGTTTGCCGTGCATGTGTGAATATAGACTGTAGCTCTGATTCGCAATGGTGACTTCTCAAACATGTTACTTCCAGTTATGATGAACCGTGCTGGCCGATGTAACAGGATGGCGCGCGCACGTTTTGTGCCGCGCAGCCTGTTTCGTGCGCCGGCCTGCTGAGCAGCCGCGGACGGCGGCGCGGGGCAACAGCGCCACCGTGTGACCACAGATACTCACATCCTTTTGAATTTGTTGATGTGCTGAGGCAGCTCTTGCGGCTGCTGCTGCTTCTCCGGCTGGCTGATAGGAACATTGTTGTTCTGTGGAGAGTTAAAAAAGAGAAGAGTAGAACGACAAACACCCACAATTCAGCAACTTTCAAAAAAAAAAAGAAAAAAGAATGGGCGCAGATCAGCGTAAAATCAGCGGGAGGGGACGCGCTCCTTTCACATAGCGGCCGGCCCCTGCGGCTCATTTACTTTCTCAACGGTTTTAGAGCTTCTTCTTCTTTTTTTTTTTTTTGTTGTCCTCTGTTTACCTTCTCTTCGCCGCCGCCGCCGCAGGTGTCCTCCCGCTCCCATGCTGTCAAATTGTCGGTCCCAAAGGGAGGCTGGGGCCACTGGAAGGCTCCGGGGGGTTTCTTCTCGTCGCTGCTAGTTTCACTGAGGTGGGGGGAAGGAGAAAACACACAAAGAGGAAAACAAAACACGGCGATGTATCCCCGCACACGCAACCCGCTGGAATGTGATTTGAGCTTTTCCATAGGCCTGCGCGGCAGCGATCCCGCAGTGTCCTGGGCGCAACTTTACACCAGCACGCGGCGTCACGGGCACCTCGGCTTGCTGCTGTCTTCCGTGCAGAACCAGGCGGGAGGCTTGTACGTCTTCGGTTCGAGAGTGCATTTGTCGTCGTGCCACAGAAGTCCTGCCACACAAGGAGGGACGGGGGGGACGGGGGTGGAAAGGCGTGAACGGACGTCGTCCGGCAGAGCGGCGGCGCATGCACGTGCGGGGAGCGAAGTAGACTTGTACTTTTGTGTCCTCCCTGCTTGGCGAGCTTGACGTAGTCGGAGTCGCTGTCCAGCACGCCGGATCTCCTCCCGCGGGCCTTCTCCTCGCTGATGGTGCTGACGGTGGGCGACAAGCCCGGGATCTGGGAGATCTGGCCCAGCCAGATCGCTTGGCCTGACGCGCGCGCGTGCAAGGAGCGAGGGGAAAGGCGGCACACACACACACACAAATAAACACACACACACACACACACAGGGTCATGCCGTCATGTTAAGAACCGAGCTGTGTGAGGGGGGCAGAGGGGCAGCAGCAGCGGCATCTCCCACCTGCACACCCTCGTATAGTTACACCGGCGGTGACGTCACGGATCTACGTCAGCTGAGCTTGTACTTGCCAGGCTTTGGGGGCTGGAGGTCGCTGGAGTTTCTGTTTGGAGAGGGAATATGGGGAGGGGGGGGGCACACAAAACCCAGCACAGCGTCAGCTTCCCCGCCGGTTTATCGCTTTGCGTTTTGTCCCGTTTATAAATGGCGGCCGCTTCGCGAAGCTTAACGCGTCTTAAAAGGGAAAACAAACACACACACACACACAAAAAAGTTGATAATGTGGAGTTATGAGCCGCGTACTTACTCGGAAAACATGCCGCTGCCGTGCGAGGCGCTGCTGGCTGCTTTTGAGGTGGGGAACTCTTGTTTTGGTCCGCGTTGCCCTGGAAACGGCGTTCACCGGCGCCGCTGCTCAATTACCGGCCGCTGTCATCTTGGCTACCGGGGGAGGGTCAATGAAAACGGTCTTGTTCGGGTCCCCGCCGCGCGGCTACTACTCATTCAAACGTCGCATTCATCCGCCGAGCGCCGCCGCTTTGATGGCAGGCCTGTGTGACGTCACAGGGCGCCCGGCGTCATAGGGTCGAGTCAAAGCGCGGTTGCCAGGGCGACGGAGCCATCAGAGAGGGAATAAAACTAAAAAGGGGGGGGCCCAAGCCCGGGCGTGTCCATTCATGTCAAAGGCGCATCTTTAAAAAAAAAAAAAAAAAAGAAAGGAAGAAAGAAAGAAAAGAGCTACTGTGGTTAAAAGCTTAAAAGTTATTAGAAACTTTGAATGGGGGGAATGAAAGTTCTTTAAAGGCTGAAGCCTCTGATGGCTTTCTGTAGCTCAAAGTGTGCAAGTAAGTACGATCTAGGCCTCTTAACGGTTTTTGGTTGCTCCAAAACCACAAAAAAAATGTCAAGCATCTTTGCATAGCCACAGATGAAGCCAGTGGGGGGGGGGGGAGTTATTGTTGTGTGGATCTCACGGCGTGATGTTTACATAATATGCAAACGGGAGAACAAAACGAGACGCGAAGTCGTACGCTTCGAGCTGCACAGACGAGCAGGCCGTTCTGTTGCCACGTGTGCGCGTCATCGCACGGTACTCAGATTCGTTCAGCTCGTTTTGACAGCTCCATAGCAACGACTCTGCAACAGAAAACTATTAACAGGTTCGGCCACTAAGCCACGAGCGCATCATTGCACATGCAGAATGGTAACAGCGAAGTGAGGCTCGAACTGTTAGGAATTATACATGTTTGGGAGTTAGTTTGGAGAGTTAGTTGTTGAGCACGTGCTCACCGACCGTTTTACTTAGGTCCACCTTGCTGGTGCTGGGGTTGGACCCCCTCTTTGCTCTCAGAGCTGCCTCAATTCTTGGTGGCACAGATTCAGCAAGGTGCTGGAAAGCTTCCTCAGAGGTCTCTTGGTCCATACTGACATTGACGGCAGCCGCACATCCCTCAGGTGGAGCTCTCGGACCGCGGAGGCCGTCTGAGTCCCCTGATCTCATCGTCATGTGCCAGAACCCAGGTGGAGATGATTTGAGCTTTGTGATGTCCAGCGGGACGCGGACGGGATGCACATGGTCAGCAGCCATGCTCAGGTCGGCTGTGGCGTTTAAAAGGGGGGCCCACAAAGTGCTGAGAAAATAGCCCCATTACACCCCCCCGCCCGCCAGCACAACGCGGGATGGATCCACACTTTCGTGCCGTTGACGCCAGATCGTGACTCTACCGTTCCGCACTCATCAGACATGGGACACGTTTAATCTTCTATTTCCCGATTTGGCCGAGCCTGCGTGAATCTCAGCCCCCGTTTCCCTGTCCTCGGCTGGTTGGAGTGACACCCAGTGGGGCCTCCTGTTGCTGCAGCCCGTCTGCTTCAAGGCGCGCATTCAAGAGATCTTCCTCCGCGCGCCTCAAGTTTTGACGAGTGATTTTGGCGGAATAACCGTTTGAACCGGTCCGGCCACCCCCCTCTGACCTCTGACCTCTGGCATCAACGAGGCATTTCCTCCCAGGGAACTGACCGTCACTGGATATCGTCTCTTTTTCGGACCCCCCCCCCCCCTCCATAAACCCTAGAGATGGCTGTGTGCGAGGACTCCAGTACATCAACAGTCAAAAGAAATACTCCAGCAATCAGAGTCACTTAAATCAGCTTTCTTCCCCACCCTGACGCTCGCTTTGAACTTCCTCCTCACGTCTTGATGCACTGGAGCTGCCGCCACGTGATTGGCTGACTGATGAGATATTTGCAGTTGGAAAAAAAAAAAAAAAAAAAAGGTGTAGCAAATAAAGTGGCGGGTGAGTTGTGCATAGGTGTTGCTGGCTAAAACATGCCCCAAGATGCCATGTTCCTTTAAGTATACGTGAAGTTAGCCGCAGTCTGTCACAGGAAACGCGTGCTGCTGTATCAGAATAAAAGCACTTTGTATCTTTGAGGACACGCCGGCAACAAATAGGGTGCTGGCACAAATGTGCACCAAAAAAGGCATAACCTGGTCAGACCGATTAATTTTTTTTGGCTCGTCTCGTTAATCCAAATTGCAATTTTGAGGTGGGGCCCCGCTTGCGCTTTCGTGAAGAATTTGCGCTACTTCACTGGGAGGGAAGTGTGCACTACTATTAACGCATGTATTTGTTGATTGGTGCGAAACATGCAGCCGTCTTGTAAAGACACGAGGCTGAACTACACACTAAAGGTGGATTACCAGCTAAGCAGGCGGCCCCCTGCTGAGAGGCCCCGGGTGCCTCCGGAGCTCGACGTGCCCCCTCATTATGTCCCAGTCTAATTTAGATTTAGATTTGAACCATACACACTTGAAGCACATCTTAGACTGATATGACAACGATCTTCAAAATACTGTCTGTTTTTTTGTTTTTTTTTAATTTAACCTACCACCTCCATTATTGTTTTTGCTCACATGTCGCGTATTTCTGATTAAACCTGTGTCGAATCAAGTTGCGCACACAGCACGCCCCGGGGGCCAGACGGCGCATCAGGGCATTAATTACAATTTTTTTTTCCCCCCTCCCAGGATCTGCTCAGCAGGTTATTCTGGCCATCCGCAGGACCAAATACAACGTTCAAAACCCCCTCCGCCAAAACAAGCTATGCAACATCTACAACCTTCGAATGCTTTTTTTGAGAATGTCAAGACATGCGCCAGACAAGCACGACATCATGACCACCGCCTGTTCGCCGTGGAATGCAATGCAACGGCCCTGCGATAGTGTAATAGAATCTGTTTTGAGGGAGGCGTTGACATGTTTCAGTGATTTTTTTTTTTCTTTTCTAAACGGGGCTGCAATTTCAGTCCTCCCACTCGCATGCATCAGGGTGACACAGGTTTAGGGACGCCTCCCCGGTTTCAGTACAAGATGACGGTGCCAATAACAGGCATTTAAATATGCCAAACAGATTCAACAATGATTCAACCTAGAACTCACCCCGAAGAGAGGCTGATGCATTATATTCTATGGTAAACATGCAGCGCTCGTGATGTCATACATGACTGGTGTAAATACACTCCAGTGGTGAGTGAAGAACTCTCTGAGCACAAGTGGCAATACCAGATTGCATGAATATTCTGTCACAAGTAAGAATATTGAAATATCAATTAAATAAATGAATTCCTTATGTGTTTGTTCCTTGTCATATTTAGATTTTTTTCTGGTTGGTTAGGATTAAGATTTGAAAAAGTTTCTTCTTTTGATTAAAAATCCCGCATGAATATATGTATGTATATGTACGGTATCTCTGCACCCTTTCCCCCAGTTTGCATTGATGTAAATACTCGGGTGCCTTAAAAAAAATAAATTACTTTTCTGCTAAATTCCCCCATGTTCATGCGTCACTATTCCGTATGAGGGAGGCTCGAAATGCGGCTCGTTTTATTTTGAAACTCCCGAGAGGAAACGCGTGCGCTCACGACGTCGCTTACGCCCCCTTGACTACGGCGAGCTGATAGCGACTTCCTCCTCCGGCGCTTGGCTGTTTTTCCTCCGCTGCGCCGCGGCCGGGAGAGCGCGAGTGAGCGGGGAGAAGTCTGGAAGCCGCCGCCGCCGCCGCCGCCGCCTAAAGCAAGACGGGCGTCTTTAATTATTTATTTTTTAAAATAAAAATGTTTCTCCGTCGCGTCTCACTCCCGAACGCCGACAACGAGTGAGTTTGTCCTCCTCTCCTCCCCGGACCCGAAAGCGAAGCGAAGCGAAGCGAGCGGCGGATAATGTCGGCGTCATGTAGGCTCCGCTTCTCCCCGGACTTTGGAAAACAAACCGGGCATTGTCGGTGAGACCTCGGGAGATGGCAGACGCGTTCGCCCTGAGCCCCTCCGCCGCCCCGCGTCAAGCACTTTGAAGAAGAGGAGATTATAAAAAACAACAACAGCAGCAGCAACAACAACAACCCGCGAGGTAAGTTTTAGTTATGGCGCATTGTTTTTTAAAAGAAATGTCATGCAAGTGGGTTTACAGTTTCGCGGCTGTGTGTGTGTGTGTGTACGTGTAACCGCAGACATTTTGGTGGCGAGAAGTTTTGTCAGCTCTCAAGGGGGGTCGTAAGGGGGGGGGGCCCGGACCCGGACCCTGTCTCTCTCCCATCGCTGCTATCCCTCTTTTCTATAAATGCCGCCGTCCATGTATGTGTCCATCCTCGGCAGAAGATAGGGCGGATGGACCCTCGCACCTCCGTGTGATCCACGACCCCCGCACCCCCACCTACCCCCGGCGGCTGGGGCGTTCTCAGGCCGGTCGCCGATGGTGATTCCCGCGGCTGTTGTTTGGGGGGGTTCAAGCCCCGAAACGTGGCAACAAGTTGCGACTTCGGGTTCCATTGTCTTGCTAACGGGGTCGCCCGGAGGGGAGGGGGGGGGGGGTCGGGGGGGTCGTTCCCGCCTGATAACGTGTGTCATCATCCCACGCCGGGCACTCTTAACATCACAATCGCGCTCATGGAGGAGGAAGGGTGGGAGGTGGCGGGGTGATGATGGTGGTGGTGGTGGTGGTGGTGGTGGGGGGGTCCTCTAAAGTGGTTTAACTCGGACCCAGATGCCCCAAGAGGGAGCCCTCGCGTGCGGACAAAGGCGCGTCTCTTAGGGCCGCGGAGGAGCCACAAATCGGATCCGGCAGGAATTGACACGTGATAAAGAGGGCAGGCGAGTGAGGGGCCGCCGACGAGAGGATGCAAACTTCATTAGAGGAGGTGTCGGGTGCTCGCCGGGGGGGTTGGGGGGCACTCAGGAGATGATTGTGCTGATTAAGAGGCGTGTGAATGGGGGACGTCTCAAGCGCCAGTACCCCCCACCCCCCCCTTTACACACCCACCCACACAGACAACCACACACAATCGTGATCTGGTAATCGAGTTTGTCCTCTGCGGTGGGCGACTCTGGTGGGCTTTATTGTGCTCCGTGAGCGGGGCGCCGCGGCGGCGCTCGTGATGCTCCTCCTGGTCATATGGCGCTTCCCCACTGCGCGGCACCGGCCCGGCTCCACTCTGCTCGCCTTTGGAAGGACTGGAATTGGGCTACTTTTCTGGGGGCCGTTTTTCCGTCAAGTAAAATATTGAAACTGCCGCGCTAGTTTGGTTGTCTAGAAACTGGCGGGCTTGCGCTGTTCGGGGTCTCCCACCCGGCGCCGATAACGCTGTGACAATCCTCTCTGACCAATCAGCCGTCTGCAGTGTTTTCACGTCACCTTTTAGTACCCCATAGTACCCGGTCGGCCTTTCCTGGGGCCAAAGGAGACTGGAAATGGTGGTGCTAGGTATCTTTTCCCCCATAGAAAACCAAAAAAGGGCGAGTGGAGTAGAGCCGGTAGCTTGTGGTGGGAAAGCGCCACTCGGAGACAGTTCGGACATGTACGGGCGGCTCGCCCGGATGCAGCATTTTTCATTCGACCCTTTTGCGGGTTGGTAACCCCCCCCATGGCCGAGCAGCCACCCAAATCCGGCCTCTTTTGTGGGCGCCCGGCGTTATCGGTGCCCTGCATTATGGCTTCTGGCTGATCAGATAAAGAGACGGCTGGCGGTCCCGGGCCGAGACTTGGTCCGCGTCCACGGGGATGTTGTCAGGGATCCTGTTGCAAGCCCACAGCTGACTAGTCACCGCCGGTCACCTCGGCGGGGGGGGGAACCTGGCATTCTCCGCGGCTTGCATCATGGAGTCTGGCCGATTCTTGGTCCCATAAAAGGACTTCCTCCAGTCAGGGTTGAGATATGGTTCCATAAATTTTGGAGAGGGTGTTCGGGGGACCCTGCCAACTTCAGCTGGGGCGGACAGTCGGGTCATTATCGCTCGCCCCGCCGTCTCTTGCACTTCGTTTTTTTTTCAGACATCTGTGAAAGTCCAGTCTCAGACCAGGAGAAGGTCACCTGTCTAAGTGACGGGACGAGTTTGGCAGACGTTTAAAAATCACAGAGGCGAGCAGATGGCCGTTTTTTTTTTCTTCCCCTGCATTTGTCCACGTGTCTTTCTAAGAGTTTATCAATATATTGCAGCTGAACAGTTGGTGGAGTTTATTTATCCTCCTCTACAGGTTCATCTCGCCGCCCAGAGGACAAGATTAGCGGTCGAGTGCGGCTGACGGCAGCCAGTTTGTTTGTTTTTTTAGTCGGTTTACCGTTTTATCGGGGAAGTACGATCCCGGGTCCTTCAGAGTTTTATGATTGGCATGACTTGATAGGCGACTTGAAAGTCATCACCGGGGTAATCGATGACGCTAGTGATCACCTGTTTCATGCTGCTGAACATAAAGGATCGGAAAAGGCACCGAATCCGGTTCCTCGCTCGAGTTTCATCTCCACGTTGTGACTCTCTTTTGGTTGCAAATATCTTTTTTTTTTTTTTTTGGCCTCAGTGTCAGAACGTCTTTCTTTCTGAAGCCAATAAAATATAATTTGCCCGTAGAGGTCTGAGCATTTCAGAAAGTATGAAGTGTGTGTGTTTGGGTGGAGGGGGTGGGGGGTTTAGACCAGCGATAGCAATTATTTCTCTGTGCAGAGTAATTTGGCTGTCAGAAGCAGCTGGCAGTTTTGGTTGGAATAATATGCGAGTGGAAGGAACCGCTTGCTCAAAAAAAAAAAAAACCCTAAGAGTGTTGGGGGTTGGGTGGTGTGTGTGTGGCGTCTATGCATATGTGTGTGTGTCTGGAATCAGGTTACACCGTCTGTCATTAACAAGAGAGCTGCAGTTATGAGACCAAGATAGACTGCTTCAAGTCTGAACAAGAGTCTGGGGCTCATCGCTCTTCCATGTAGGTGGCTCTCAAGTTAAGTAAGAAGGGGAGGGGAGGAGGAAGCGGAGGGCGGGGATAGTGTTTGTCTGCCTGTGTGTGTGTGTGTGTGTTTGAGAAACGGTATACTAGCGTGTGTGTGTGTGCGCGCGGATGGGAAGCTGAGCGATAGAAAGCGGCGGGCGGGTCGGGGGGGGGCTGTTTTAAGCATAGCGTCATAGCAGCAACCTTTATGTGAGTCAATCGGCTATCTTGCGGCAGATTTTGGCCTTGTGTGTGTGTGTGTGTGTGTACTGTACTATATATATATGCTGACTTACTAGAAAGTTTGACTGGCAGCAGAGCTGGCATCAGACGAGGCAGCAGACTGCAGAGGAACACAGCATGTGGGATGAATTTGCTTCTGCTCTGTGCTCGTGTCCAGCTTCTTAGGAGGGTGGGGGGGCTCTGTCTGCGGCGTTATTTTTAGTCCAAAAAAAAATCCTTGTGCATTTTTTTATATATATATATAATTATCAGCTTCATGTAGCCCAAACACATCACGACGACGAGCGGAGCCGTCTGGAACATGCGGGCGCTTTCGGTCTCAGCAGGACGCGGGGAGTTGGAGGGCAGAAAGATAATGCGATAAAAACGCTGCGTGCACATGCCAGATTTTTTTTTTTTTTTTTTTTTATTTTTCCCCCCAGTCTTGTTTCACTTTTCTTTTTGGGGAGAGGAAGCGGGGGTGGGCGGTTCCCGTTCTGGCGGCTCCACGCGGCGCAGCAGACTTATCGATCTCCGATCCGGCGCTCAGCTGCGGATGAGGACCGGTGGAGACGGCGCGGGGCGAGGCGAGACGCCGGCGTCTGCACAGATGCGCCGCGCACAGACTCGGATCTGCAGCGCTCCTGGCCGCCTCTCTCCCCTCTCTCTCTCTCTCCCTCTCTCCGCACGAAAGCCCCAGACTGCACTGGAGACAGTCTGCAATACACATTGTATGAGCCCCCCCACCCTCCTCACCCACCTCCCCCTCCACCGCCGCTCGCTTCGCTGCTCTTGTCTTATTGCTCAGCTGTTAAGGGGGAAAGTTATGGCTGTGTTCAGCGGCTGCCTCTCTGATCTCATTCCCGGTCCCAGGCAGAGGCTATTATTTTGGTGTGGGCACTCTCCGTCTACAAATTGAAAATAATGTATGTTCCATCTCTTGGGTGGTAAGGTCGTAAACTGCTGTGGCTGCCGCGCTCGCGTGTCCACCGTCGGTGGGGCTTTTTTTTTTTTTTTTTTTTTTTTACGCCTAAGTGGTTTTGACGTGCGGAAGTTTTTGTGAAGTGCCGCCGCAATTCGCGATTAATGGGAATGTTTTTTTTTTCTCTTTTCGGTGTGAGGTATGTTTGGCAAGTGAAATGTGTTCTGAAGTAAACAAAAAAAAGCTACTTTTTTTTTTTTACTGCTTTAAAATGTCTAATATGATGACAGGGATGCTATCCAGACTGCTGGATTGGTGGTGTTGCCAGTACTTACTTTAATAACTGGATTGGGAATTGGCCAGATGTCACTGATCCACATTATATGTTTGTTTTTTTTTTTTTCCTGGTCCACTTTGTTAATTTTCAACAGTAATTTAATGTGCATAAAGCCACTTCTGATATATCCCGTTTGTCCTTCACAGTGAATGTATTTTAATCTGAAGCAGTTGTCGGGGCTTCACTGTGTGAACAGCTAGCTAATAACCAGGCACCCGTTACCAGAGGTTTGCATTCCACTATCCGTTTTTCATATATTGCATATGCTGAATGTTTTCTGCACTTTGTCAGGTTTAGCGGGGAGAAAATGCATTTCATTACATGTGTCATGAATTTAAAAAAAAAAAAGAAAGAAAAAAATGGACCGTCCCAGGAACAAGGTCTGATAAATCTTTTTCAGCGGTTTTAGCAGCAGACCTCGGTTATAAGGGGGGACAAGTTGAGTAACTGGTGTCTTTCCATCAGCTGGAACCAGTCTGGCCACTCTCCTCTGACCTCTGGCATCAACCAGGCATCTTCTCCCAGAGAACATGACCATCACTTGGTATCCTTCCATTTTTGGACCAAATCCTAGAGATGGTTGTGTGTGAAAACCCCAGTAGATCAACAGTTAAAGAAGTACCCCAAAAGTCTAAGCCACTTGAATCACCTTTCCGATGCTCGTTTTTTTTTTTTTCGTACTTAAGCAGGTCGTCTCGACCTCGTCCTCGAGCCTCAATCCGCTGAGTTGCCGCCGTGCGATTGGCTGAGATGTTTGCGCAAACACGCGGTTGAACAGGTTTCCACAAATAAAGCGGCCTTCGGGGCGTTTCTTCATCGTCGGCGGCTAAAATATTCCCCAAAGCGAGGCAGCAGCGCTCCTTTAATTACACGTTGCGCCAGCCAGAGTCTGCGACAGGAAATGCATGCCGATGTATCAGAATAAAAGCACGGATGAGCGACAAATGGGTATTAGCACCAATATGCACCAAACCCATGCCTCCTGTCTCCCCCTTTCTGATGCTCTTTTGGAACCTAAGCACGTCACCTCGACCATGTCTACGTAACTAAATGCATGGAGCTCCCGCCCTGCGATTGGTTGATGAGGTCCTTGCGCGAGCGAGCAGTTGAACAGGTTTACCAAACAAAAGTGCCCGCTGGGGGTGTGCGTCATTCGTGTGACCGGACCTAAAAACCAAATCAGATTCTGGTAACCATTTCACTCAATTTTCTGTTTTGTTTAAACCAAACAAAGAATGAAAGTATTTGTTGGTGCGAGCAGTAATCAAATCACCGCCCATTCCAATGAAAACATCGGCAAAACAATAAGCTGTTTTGTAGTGGGATTCCCGTCTCTGACTCAATTGTTGGAGACTGTCTTCCGCTGGCCTCGGAAACTTTGGGAACGTCTGGGCCATAAAGAGTCCGTCGGTAGCAGGATGCGAGGCCGCGGAGGATGTGGAGCCGAGCGCCCTCGTGCTTGTTTGCACATTTATTGTCTTGTTGCAGGCTGTTTGCTGAGCGGTTATCATCAGGGTGGTGGATAGTTTGGTCGATGTTTGTGGCTCACACATTGAGGCCTCTCTCTCTCTTTCTCTGTGTGTGTGTGTGTCTCTCTCTCTCTCTCTCTCTCTCCTGCAGTGGTCAAGATATCAATCAAGGCTTGATATTCTTTGAGCTTTGATTATCAGCACACAGTACTTTGGCGTATTTGTGCTGCTTCTTTTTTTCTTCTTCTTTTTTTTTGTTTAAATCTGTTTCACAGGGCGAAAAATGCGCTTAAAGGTTGGACCGGGATACAAATCAAGACGTCTTTTGAGTAAAGTCTTGCTCCGGGGCAGGGGAACTTTGTGAGACTTTTTTTTTTTTCCCCCCTCTTTTTTGAGGTTAAGTGTTTGTGCATTCCACTGTCGGCAAACAAGCCGAGGGCTGTAAAGACACTGTTTGAGTTGGCCGTCTCAAATGTTTTGATGGCTGTGTGAAAATGGATGTCTAATTGCTATGGCGACCATCGCGCAGGACACTTCGCAGTGCCGCGCGGCGCTCTCGGACGGCGCAAGACGTAGCGCCGGCTCGCGGGAAAACCTGAAAAACTGCGTTCTCTGTGGGGGGTGAGCCCTCTCCTATGTGTTTCAATATTACGACTCTCAGCCCGTCGTTGTCCACAAAGCCCCTTTCGTCTTGGTCTGTTTGCCAGCTTTTGGCTAGTTGCGTCCTGACCAGAGGAAATCAAAAATTTTTGCCCGATTTCATTAACAATCAATCCCTAAAATCAGAATTCCTGCTTTATTTGTAATTCGGCGTCGCCGGTGCCGAGGTTGAGCGCTCACATGTGGGGATTGCCGCTATTGTCTCCGATTTTACTTTTGAAGCGGGCCGAGCATAATGTGTCTCTACGCGTTTTTTTGGGGGGGGGCAGAAACCTGTTATGCCGCGGCCTCCTGAACCTGAGAGGGAGCGCCGGACATAAGTGAAGGGGGCGTTTGCGTTAGATTGCATTCCCCAAATTGCAAGAAGAGGCAGTCGTTGAGAGACCGCAGGGGCCTTGAGGGACGGAGCCCGGCTGAACTTGATGGGGCACTGCAGATTCCACGAGCACTTCCAGGAGGCCACAGAAGTCCGTCTTTCATCTCCCATCTGACGAGGCCCTTGGCCGGGGAGCCGTGTTTCCAAAGGTTAATGAGCTTTTCTTTCCAGTCAGCAGAGCTGTGCTTTTTTTCACACGCGGCCCCTCTATAGCACACAGGATGTCAAGGAGGGGGTCAGCCATACCATTATACAAATTAGGCCCAGAGAAATACTGCTACTGTGCTGAATTCAAAATACTGGAACACGGCACTGGATGAGATTTCTTTCTGTAATTTATCGCGATGTAAAATGTTTGTGGCTGGCCCTGGCCTCCATGTAGATACTGATTCATTCTCTAGCTGCCCGTCGTGGCTATCACAAGTGTTAACGTTGCAGGAACATGAAGCAAATGGAGCTTGGAGAATCATATAACGAAAGCAAGGGCTTCTGAGGAGCCTTAACATTGATGTATCATTGAATTAGCGATTTGTAACATCCGCATTTGCTTTGCAACGCTCTACATGATGAAAACTTGAGGCAAAAGCGCATATATTGCCTCCTTAAATGCGGATGCAGCTGCTGGCGGTATTGCGCGGAGTTTCTGATCATCGTTCGTGTAACATGTGTGCAATGTTTCCGGTTGGCTGGTACCGGGCCTCCGGCGGCGTCAGATACACCCATCTGGGCCGCCATGAAACCAGGAGGAGCGGATGCATGTAGACGCGATCGGCGTTTGATCGGGAACGCCATCTGCCGCGACTTCGTGAGAATCTGCGTCGTCACGCTGCGTAACAGCTGATGATCCGGTTCCTGCAACGGCCTCGGGGAAACCTGCCCCTGCCAGGGACTTGGCTCTCGGTCCGAGCTCCCCGTGCAGCCTTGCGCTGTCCCACATGAAAGTTGACGATCACAAACCTTAAACTGTTATCCTATGTTGCTCACGTCGGCCGAAGACCGCCTCCATCAAACTTGCAGCAGTAATAAAAAGAATCTTTGAGCGAATTATCGCAGCGTGACTTCTCCTGCGGCTTGTGACCGTGGCAAATTTATTGCAAGAGCTTTTTTTTTTTTTTTTTTAATTTAAAAATGACAGTCGTTGTTGACGCGGCAGCCCAGCGCCTCCTCAGCACCTTCACGGCCACAACACCTGGCAAACCTACAATTGTACTGTCGCTACGGTTTCCGACCCACCCCTGCGCATCGCAAGACGCGTTGAACCTGCGAGATTGCCGATATCGCATAACACGCAGCGCCCTTAAGCCAAACGCGAGCCCGGCAACAGGTCTTCTACAAGAAATGACCTAGATTATGGTGCCCTTCAAATATGATATATATATTTATTTGTCCTCAGATGGCATAAACATAATGATTCTGGGGAAATTCCATGATGAAAAGTATTTAATTCATCATTTCTAGCCATCTAGCCATCATCTACAGATAGTTGTCCATTTGTGTAAATGACGCTAAACTATATATTTTGAATCCGGCTGTGATATTTTGATTAAGTGTCCAACTATCTTTCAGTGGAAG
>CAAKHG010000794.1:1806-13699 GCA_901007715.1 Dactylopterus volitans
TCTCTCTCTCTCTCTCTCTGACACTCCCTCTCTTTCTTTCTCGGGGTGTGTGTGTGTGTGTGTGTGTGTGTGTGTGTGTGTGTGTGTGTGTTTTGGGTGGGGGGTGTACAGGCAGGGGCCCCCAGCAGTCCAGGCCTCGGCTGAGGCAGCTGTGAAAAGGGGTCCCGTCTTTTTCCCACGCCCAGCAAGACGCGAAACACTGCCGCAACTCACTAGGGTCAAGTCCCATCGCTAATATATACACACATACATACACACACACACACGCACACACGCATGGAGGGAGAAATGTGCGTGTAAAAGTTGTGCAAATTAACAAGCTGTCTGGGAAGCTCTGCGACACGGGGACACCTGCTGTTCTCCCAGAATGCTTTGCAGTCTCATCAGGGGCCACTGGGCTTGATGGGACAACAATTAGGTCATAACTTCAACTTGAACTTAAAATTCTGCTGTGGACTGAACAGAGCCTGGATTCAAAGGTTTATTTTCTTCTTCCTCTTTTTTACCCGTTTAATTACATCAAATATTGTAATCCGCTCTGCTTACATTTAAAAATAACCACTTAAAAAAATATGTTAATATTTCAAAATACATTTGGGCAATTTTGAAGCAATAGCATTTAGAGAAATTGCGTGTTATGGTTGATTTTTTTAGCTTTTTTTTTAACTACTGATGTTTCCATGAACTCTTTGATTCTTTGAAAATAAACTTGGCCTTGTGCTTGATCGGAGACCCCAACTGTCAACTTGGCATTGTCTGCACGCGCACACGCACGCAGGCACGCACGCACGCACACACACACACACACACACACACACACACGCACACACAGCTTGCTTCGGCGACACACAAAAGAGAAATTTAAACATGAAGTGGAGGAGGGTTGGAGGAAGATATGGCAACTATAGAGAAATGTTTTGCTGCTGAACTCTCAGTGTGACCTTCTGCCTTTCCCCCAACAAAGAAAACTGAAAGAAAATGAGGACGTCTTTGAGACAGAGAACACCGATCATCCCGCCTTTCGTTTGCGTCACAAAAATAAATGGCGTGCAAACAGGCAAAGAAAATGCCCAAAACGTCAAATATTTATTCAGTAACTGTATTTTCTTACACCTGGGCCTGGCCGCTAAACTAGATTTTGGTATTTCCCGTTTTGGGGTTTGTTTGTTTTTTGCTCTTCTTATGTTTACAGAGTCACTGCTTTTTTTTTTTTTAAGAGCACACTTCTGAAGAAGCTTTCAGAAACGTCGTCCATAAACATCTGCTGCTCTTTTGCCACCTTCCCCTGTGAAGCAAGTGTCACACCCATTCCTTCCCTCTATCTCTCTCTAGATACTGGCACACCAATCAAAATGGAGCAGCATTCAGTTCCCTCCCCGCTCCCCCGCCACTGAGCTACATCAGAGCTACACAGAGCGGAGTCACAGTAATTTAGTTCCCCCTGCCTGCTTGAGCTCGACGCTTTAATTCCACGCTATGAGTGACACGGCTGCTATCTCTTTGAGCGTATTAGCAAGCATCTTCTACATCTCTGCCTTGTCTTCTTTCGTCAGTCTCCCTCTTGCCTGTCCCTCCTTCTCTATCTCTTTCTCCCCTCCTCGTTATCATTTTCCCTCCTATTCAGATGAGTTTCATATAGAGAGGGGGACCCTTCTAATTAGCTCTGTAAAGGTGCTTTGTCGCGTCAGTGTGGCCACCAGTGTGTGCATTGAGAGGGGTTGTATGACAGCTAGTGTTAGCATTGAGAAAGTGTGTATGGGCCCTTAATGAGGTTTGTTAGCTGAGTGTGTATCCTGCTGTTTGAATACACCCTCGGCAGCCTTTGAAGGAGCGGAGATGAAGAGAGTGAGGAGGAGGAGAGAGAGAGAGGAGTTTTTTCAGCGTGGCAGGTTTCAGAATGCAGATGATGCATTGTGCTCCACGTGGCTTCCATTTGAACGGCAGGCGAGAGGAGAATAATGCTTTACTTGGGTCTTGTTTGCGAAAACTTCGGGAGATATGCGGGGGTCACTGCGCTTGTCACATGTTGGGCGGATTCGCCTCGCATCGGGAACGTGGTGACTCCAATAAACTGCGTGGATTCCGTCTAAACAGCCGGCGGAGGAGGCAGGGAATCTGCAGGGAGAAAATGATGTTTTCAAGGGAAGATAAAGGTTGAGCTTGAATGATGATTGTAGCTCAGAGACACTTCTGGAGCAGTGTTTTGATGAGTGGTGCGGGCTGATTCACTTCCTCATTTGTAGTCATAAGTGAGGGAAGCAGTGCAAGTAGAAAGGCCTGTCAGAAAAGATAACCGTGCAATTAAAGGAAACAAGAGACTTGACACAGTTTTACTTTAAAATCCACAGAATTAGGACTTTGCGTGCCACACAAAGGCACTCAGAATGATATTGGAAATAATAGGTGGTCAGGTATAAAAAAGTGGGAGGTGGTGAAGGGGGTGGGGGTTTTAAGAGATGGGAAAGGGCGGAAGAAAGAGGCGGTAGCGATTTTAGATGGCTGGAGACAGATGTGAGCCTGAGGTGGAGTGCTGTTGGTTAGGAAATGAGGGATCGCGTGGAGCCAAAGAGCCGACCTGCTGGGCCTGCCTGCCGCCTCACAGATTGTAAACTGTCACTCAGGATGCAGACAGACAAGCGAGACACACATCATTTGCCCATATTACCCTCCACACGGAAAACTGCCGCACACGCAGCCTCCTCTCATTTTTTTTTTTCTGTCTTTCACACTTCCATTTCCCAAAAAGATTCTTTTTCCTGTCCTTGCGTATGCATGTTTATGAACACCATAATCCATTTCCTCTATCTTCCCTCTCGCGCAGCTCCTCCACCGCTATCTTCTCCATGTGTGGGTTTCTTTTTTTCCGTCGATGAAATGAGTCCGTTTGCGACAAAGTCTCCCTTCTCCTTGTGCAGCCTCTCCATAGGAGGTAGAGAGTGTGTGGACTCCTTCCCCTGTTTTACCAGTTTACCAGTGTAATCCTTTACACCAGTACAATGAGCTCTCACGGAAGCCACAGGATTCTATTAGGCTCCTAAAGAGACTCAGGATCTCCATAGACATAAACTCCAGCTCCTGCCCGCTTCCATCACCACCTGTGCAGCCTTGTGGCCATACTGATAGCTTCTTTTATACATCTTGTTTTAACAGAGATTTTGCACGTCTGGAAAAGGAAGGTCAAATAAAACTTGCACACTTACATTACAAATGGCTTGTTAATGCTGACAGCCTCACTCGCAAAGCAGCTCACAGCGGCAGGGTTTATAACAAGCAGCGGTGCACAAGCACATGCTTGTTATATGGTCTTTGGAGGAACGCTAAAGATGTTTTAAAAATGCTGAAGTCATTGGAGGATGCGATTTCTGCCGTCTGCTGCAAACATGCCATTAAAGTCTGCAGATAAACTCCCAAATCTGTCATTTTATGCACATAGTGTTTATCGGAGTTGCAGCCTAGCTCCGCATATCACGGCATACACAGAAGCAGAAAAATATATATTTTGATATTTCATTTCAAATTGTGTTTCATCTCCAAGAGGAAAAGCTGCAATTATATGGAGAAACGCTGCTTTTATTGATTAATCGTTGCTAATAATTCTCCTGTCTTAGAGACACTCTTTTAGGGTGTTTTTTTTATGTATATGTTTTTGCTTTTACCTCCTGGGTTAGCGACAGTGGAGTAGGAAATGTAGAAATCAAATATGGAATATATATCTTTAATCTGTAGGCCACTGGAAGCATTTTAATTGGTCGTCAGTCAAAACACACAGTTCAAAAGCTCTAAGTTTCTCATTTGTCACAAAGGAATTTTTTAAATGTGGAGGAAGTAAATAATTTGGGCTTTGTCTATTTCCTGAAGATGACCACACGAACGAGAATCCAAGAAAATTGTCAAAACGTACCTCAGTAAAACTCTGCATTCTACGTTTTTTTCTTTTCAGCTACAAATAAGCTCAGTGAGCATGAGGAGCACTTTAGCTCAGACTTCATTGCTTCGGCTAAATTAACAAACTGGCAAATGTGTTCTACATTTGAGCCAATTAGAAGCATGAGCTGGCTGCAGTCATTAATGACCTTTATTGGGTCTCCAATGAAATGAGAAAACAAATTCAAGACTACAGTTAAATACGGCAATTGTGGGGGTTTTTTTGTTTGTTTTTTTTTAATCTGCAATATTTCTGTATTATCTGACAGACTCCAATTTAGGTTTGGGGATATCTTGAAGCTTTTGTATCTTTTTTTTTTTTTAAATTTTTTTGTTATCCACGGACTAAGCACAATACTGAACATAAATGTTCTAGTATATAAAAGGATAAAAGCAAGCACATCGATGCCATGAATTATAGATGCAACACAAAAATATGTGTTTAATGGAAAACTCGTAACAACTGCTCTCTTTTTTCTTGGATTACGTCCACATGACATTTCAAGTGAAAAGCTCTTCTTCATACGGGAAGAGGATGATACATACATAATACATTTATTAGGTGGTAATCTAATAAATGTTCTTGGAAGCATAGTGTGGACTGAATTTTTTTGCCAAACTCAAGAGAAAACAGACAAAGCACAATTTCGAATTTAGACTGACCACATCTGAACATGGGCTGATGAGCATCTGGATGGATTTTAGAATTTTGGAGGTGCACGTCTCTAGAGCACATTCTTTTACATTTATTAAGGCTGTCTCAAGCAATTGCATTTGTTGACGTCTCTCAGTTCTGTTCGTCAAGTCCAAAGCCATGGGTCACAGGGCTGCTCTCGCCTGCCCTGCCTCCCCATACACAAACATATTCCTCTATCTCCCGCTCGTCTCTCCCCTCCCTCCTTCCCTCTCCTCCCATCTTGATAATGCAGCTCTATTCTTTCTTGGTGGGTGGAGGGCTGCCCTGAACCAACATTGTCCCCTGCGCTGGCTCTTGTGGGGGCCCTATTGTGTGTGAAGGAATGGGGAGTTAACACCCATGTCTGCACCCTCTCAATGGGGGCATTGTGTCTGAATCTTCCTCCAGCTCCCCGAATCTCACCCCTCAGGTCTCTCCCCTGCACAGGCCAAGCTGGGGGCAACTCGGGGTGCTCCCCCATTATATGATGAAAACATGCACACAACGGCAAACTCAAATTCAGAAAATAAACCATTACAAAACTGCCTCTGAGCATCTTTTTAACCCATTACTTTCTGTGTCTCATTAATTTTCCAGCACACCACACTGAGCTGAATGTCTGACAGAAATGGGGGCCAGTGGGTGTACGGTTGTGGAAGGAGGCCCCTGCAATTTGTTGTTCTTACAGAAAAGAACAAAGCAACACATAAAGGACAAACCCGTATTAGCATGATAACAGGATTCAGACTATTTCAAGATGCACTGCACTTTTGAAATTAAACTGATAAATATCAAAATAGCTACAATGCTCATTTACACTTACAAATGTTGCTTGACTAATCACAAGGCATGGTTGAAAACTGTCAAAACATAATGAATTTCTACAATGCATCCCAATAATCTAGGATATGCATAATTATTTAAACCCAAATGATTAATAGTTGTGGAAAAATGATTCAAATAGGAACAGAGATGGATGTGTCTGAGTTTCATGCACGATGCTGAGCATTTTTTATTTGTTTCTGTACAGCAGTGAGTGCCTCAGGGCAGGTTACAAAAGAGCAAGTTGGTGTTTTCTTCCCACATATTTTTAATCAAAGTGTTACTGTTTGCATTTGCATTTGCATTGAGCGGAGGGATGCTGAATGCCAAAGGTGAGATTTTGTAAAACACTCTATTTTCCCTTTTTCAGATGGAAACACGAGTGGGTGGTTGGAAGGCTGGATAAAGGCTGGTAGATGACTGAACTCAGAGACCCGGTGCAGCTCATCATCATTGCCACAGGCTCTCCTCTTCCTCCTCTCCTCCTGTGGCCTGTACCACCATCCAGGGGTCCAGCACAGCCAGTGAAGCCCAAGCAGGGAGCTAGTGAGTGGGCCGGGAAGGATGGAGAAGGTCCCTGAAGGCTAGAAGCACCTCTGAAGCTACTGGCATGCAGGAGAAATCAATATGAAACACAGAGCCTGCACAACTCTGTGTGGGGTTTCCTGTGTTAGTCTGTGGCCTGGGGGCCCGCAGACCTCTAAAGGACAGGCCCTGCGTGGCCCTCTCAGCTGCAGCCCCGGCTCCTCAGATTGGACCTCAGTCCCCATCTCTGCTGGCTGTGTGTGTGGTTTTGCTAAAGGGGATCTCTCCCCAAATAATTCCCTGAATGTTGATGCACAGCCAAGAGGGATGTTCCTTTCTCTTGAACTGTTTTTCCCTTCAGAAGATTGACATAATATTCCCCACCTCCTGCTTCTTTCTGTTCAAAAACCAGTTTGGGAGTTTGACTTTTGACTCACTCTCCATCCTCAAGCCAACCGGTTTTTACATTTGACAAAGAGACTGTGACCTTTATTTTCTCTCCCACTCTTGGTTTGCCATCACTATGGTGAGCCATAGACATGCATCTGTTTAAACCACAAACTCTGGCGCGCACACTGTACGAGCATTTTTTTCCCCCTAATGTCTATTATTCAACCTCAGACTATTTAAAATGTGACTGAACAGCAAAGAGGGTCGAGGACCACAGAGCAGACAGACCTTCCCCTGATTCTAGTGGAGATGGTTACATGGCAAGTATCTCTTTTAGCACTTCACATTTTCCACTCTGTGAACACTGAATATGCTCTCATAACCTAATACATACCAACAGTGTGTGAGCAAGTGCCTGTGCATGTGTGTGTATTTTTACCCAGCTCCTAAATCTTCCACTTTTAGTGTGAAACTTAACAGGTTAATTCAAGTGTTAAATCGTGAAATGTAGAAGTCAAATTAGACCATGGTCATATCTCTCCTGCTCCTCTTGTCTATACGTAACCAGAGAGCTCTGTGTGTTTGCATGAATGGACTGTCGATGCTTGGCCTTGAAAGTGTTAGCAGCAGCGTGCGCTACAGAGCTACAGTCCCAAACTGCTGCCTTCGCCACAGCAATGCAGTGTGTTTGTTTCCATCCAGATGGGCACAGCTTCAGACAAAATGGCCGCTAGTGATTCCCTCTGCCAAAGATGGCGGGCGCATCTCTGTTATCTGCCATCTGTGCAACCGTTAGCTGTTGTCGAATGCAAATTGGAGCTAATTGCATTTGCATAACCTCCAACCATCATGTTGTTGGCATGTGCTGATAATTGCTCCAATGAATAAGGCGGCGGGCAAGCAGGAGTCAAGCGATGCGTAATCGGCGCCTTTATTTTTTTTCTTTCGGCGTGCGGATATTTGTACCCGGCAATGTATTTTCAGTGCATGTGAGATCAAGAGTCGGCCCGCGCTACTGTGCCATATGGTGCACACGCTTGCATGCGATTCGCTCACATGCAAATGTGAGACTGTACAAAAGATTAAGTGGAGCGTTTTTTTTTTTTTTTTTAATCAGATAGCGCCCTGTGACGTGTGCACACTCACACTCAGATTTTATATACTCAGACCTACATAATACACGCATGAGAGTATTAAGCAAACAGACATGCACCCAGACTCTAATTAAGAAGGGATCCATAGGCCCAACAAACTCCAGACACACAGACCATAATAGTCTCATTTTCATGCACATGAGTGTCTGGTTACCATGGCACTGAGCAAATCATGGGGTGACTGATTTTGCTTGAAAGGGGTTGTACATGAAATATATAGATATGCGGGCTCAAAAATTGCTGCCAGTAAGAACAAAGGTTATAGCTTTGAACTGTTATATAAAGGCAGTTCCCCAGCTATGCACCTATCAGATGGAAATGATTCTCGTCAGTTTGTGGAATATCAAAATAAAAGATATTCAATCAGCCTGATCTCATAACGCCACATAATAACATCAGCAGCTGTTATACAGTCAGACGGCCGACGTGTTGTATGAATGCACATCTCGCGTTTTTCGCATCTCGGCACAGACTCGTTTTGCGGTCACATTTGATTGAGCAGGTCTTGTTTCTGGGGCGTTAATTCATGCGATGAGAGTCGTCTGAGCGGCTGAGTAACAATGCCGCGTTCGTATTTGCATTCGCCCATCAAGGCAGCTGCTGTGCAGTACAGTTTGGTCTACTGTGGCAGCAAAATGGCGGTCACGCGAATCACAGGGTTCTGTCTGTAGGTCGTGGGAGCCGGGGAGAGGAGAGAGCGAGAGGAGCCGGGTGCGGTGGGAGGAGGAGGTGCGGTTGGGGGCGTGGGGGGGTGGGGTGGGGTGGCGGGGTGAACGGGGAGGATTTTGGGGCGTCTGGCTGGAGAGAGAGAGTTGCTTGGTCTAGACTGGGATGGGGGCTGGTTCAGAAAAAGATGGAGTGGGGGGCTGTTAGTGGAGAGGTTATTATTTGAGGAGGGGGGGGGTGTCTGGTTTTAGGGGGAACCATTAATGAGGGTCTTGGGGGGGTAGTTTGTCTGCATTTGCGAACATGTGTCTGCATCCCGACCATTTGCATATGATGACAAGGGTGTCCATATGCTGCACGGCGAGGTAAATTCAGTCGCAGTCTTTTTTACGCCTCTTATGGACTTAGGGGAAAAGCAGCTGAGTGTTTGCATCCCTCCCTATGTGACAGTCACATTATCTGTCGGAGAACAGGACCACGCTCTACCCCGTTTCTTACAATAATACCCAAACACTCCTACAATGCTGAAGCCTCGTGTCAGTCACATCGCTGTTTCTGTCCATTTCACCATCCAATGAGGGGACGTCGATCCGCTTTCGGCCAATGGCAAACACTACAGAATCAGGAAGAGGAAGGGAAGGCAGCGGGAGTCATGAGTTTACCCTTCATGTGCTGGAAAAGAGAGTCAACAACACAGCTTCAGTTGCCAGGATGAAAGGAAAGGATTGTGGGAGATAATAAAATGAGGGCATTGTTTTATTTGGAACATAGCTCGTTGAACAAAGCGCAGTTCAAGAAATACGTAATACGATGGCCATTTATGAGCAATCAAAAATGAATGCTATGATACAGTTTCTTAAGGCATATATTTGTCCGCTTTCTCTTGGTTCTTTTACATATTGATTTGAGGGGGAGAGAGGGAAGAAAAGCCATCCCTGCCCTGAAAAAAAAAAAAAAAAAAAAAAGCCAGGAAGGGCAGTGCTGTGGTCATAATTGTCAGACAGCCAGACACAAACACAATGCAGATCTCCATAATGTCCCATATAAATACTGCTGTGATGAAAACGTGATCGTCTCCCGTGCCGAAGGTCTGAGCTCGGAGCGTGGGAATGTTGGATGAACATATGCAGAGCAGTTGGGCGCGGGCGAGACGGCTTCGCTAGCATGAATGCTAATGTAGCAGGTGAAAGAGGACCCTAGGGTTCATGGGTCACGGCCAGCGAAGGGGTTGTCTGGTTCATGTGCGCGCGGAGGCCACTTTGGTTGTCGTCTGGGTCTTGCAGGATGCAAATTAAGTTGCCAGGCAGTTTGATAAGCAGCGCCGGCTATTGTTCGTTCCGTCTGGTTGTTTAGAGAGGACCAGACTGGGTGGAGACGTGGACAAGAGCTCCTTCATCATGTGCAGTCGTAGCATCAGACAGGCAACCTGAAGTCAGACCTCCCTTGCTCAAAGGTTGATTGTCTGGAAGTCTTTTTTTTTTTTTCATCACATCTCTGCTCTCTGCAACATTTCTTCTCTGAGTGACACATTGGTCTCAGGCTCCTCAGTCTTTGTTTCTAGATTGACAGCAGCTTTGTACCAGGATTCCATAATACCATGACGTAGGAGATCATCAAGGGTACAAGAGTTTCAGGCAACTAGATGGCAGATTCACTGCATTAGCCACTGTGATTCCTGTCATGTCAAAAAATTTCATTAAAATGTCCGTCAAAAATTGTATTTTTGAATATGTTATATTCTCTGTTTTACTTGCCGCCAGTAAATGACAAAACTGACACAAACGGTACATTTGTTTTACGTACTGTATATATATACAGTATACGGATTAGATTACATACATAAGTATGGTCAGAGATTTTCTCTTTAACATAGAAGTTCAATTAGCAGCTACATTTTTTGTGTCCAGTGGATTTTCAGCCAAGACTTCCTTTTCACCTCTGTTCACCAGTTATGGGAAATAGTCCAGTCAGCAGTTTGATATGTGAAAATGGATTTTCAAGATGATGTCTGTGAATGCAATGTTTCACATTGCATATAAATGCAGATAAACAAAAGGGCTAAATCTTCATCAGACACTAGTCGATGGGCTCTGAGGTTACATTTTGGTAATGCACACTGCCTCTTTTGCTCTCAAAAAGGACTGTCCACCTGCATGCCTGCTCAAACCTGATAATGCTCGGACTGTAAATGGAAACCAGGTCGTCCTCAGTCCTAAAATCTTGTAACTCCCTTGACTACAAATATTGCTTCGACATCAATCGCGAATTGCTGAATTAAAAAATAACTGAAAACAAATGAATGAGCCACACTGTGAACCGGGCGACATTATCTTCAATCACTCTGAATATTACAGCACAAAATATGTATTACGCCGCATTTGAAAAACCGCTCCATGCTAAACGCATTTGCTCCTGTTTGAGCAGCATTTGCCAGGAACTCCAGTGCCCAGCTGTTTTACAATGAAGGAAATTTCAAACTATTTCTAAGAATTAAGTTTTACATGTATGTAGGACCGGACCTGAGGCTGCCATCCTGCAACAGACAGCATGTGCAAAGTGTTGAGACTCAGACAAACCGCCTTGACATCGAGGGGAAAAAAATAGGAGGCCAGCCGACTTCAAGCATAATTTTTGGCCAGTCTGAGTCAGGTGTGTGCGCCTCCTCTCATTAAACTGTGTCCAGTGGAGCCGCACTGTCCTCATGTGAAAGGTTTATTTTTTGACGCGCTCCTGCATGTAAAGGTGCATTACGTATGGTATCCCTTTAAGCAAGCAAGCATTACCTCATAGGAGCTGTGAAAAGGAAGGAAGTGAGTGAATGGGTGAAGGAGCGCAGTGCTAACTCTCTCCAAGCCTTTATGCTTGTGGGTGCAGGCTTCATTAGCTCGACAGAAAGGGACAGCTCCCCCCCAGTCCCCTCAATAGACCCATAGACCTGTCTCACTGGCACAGGCTCTGGCTCAGTGGGGAGGGTGTGTGTGTGTGTGTGTGTGTGTGTGTGTGTGTGTGTGTGTGTGTGTGTATGTGTGTGTATATGTGTGTGTTTGTGTGAGTGAGTGCGTGCGTGCGTGCGTGCGTGAGTGAGTGAGTGAGTGAGTGAGTGAGTGAGTGAGTGAGTGAGTGCGTGCGTGCGTGCTTGCATGAGTGTGTGTGCGAGCGAGCAAACAAGTGAGTGAGTGGGGGGTGGGGGTGTGTGTGTCAGGTGTGTGTTTGTCATTGGGAAAGATTTGGAGTTGAAGTGAGGGGGGCACAGCCGCACCACAGCTGCCCCCGATCGGCAGCCAGGCAAAGACCCCGGCAGCCAGAGCACCCTGCAGCCCCCACAGAGGAGGTAGAACTCAAGGCCACAGACCCAGAGGTCACCATGCGGTCCCCCCCCCCCCAAGGAGAGCCAGCAGAGGGCCACCGAGGGCCCCCCACCCCTGGCCAGAGACAGGCACACAGCAGGACAGGAGGGAGCAGAATCCCAGCCCGGCCGGCGTTCCACACTCCCAATTGCTCACAAATGATACACTGGGTAAATACTGGCCTGTTCACCTGTCACTTGAGGGTCAAAAGAACTAACTTCATCATTAAACAGCATTTTTGTTGGCCCAACTTGGACAAGGAGGTGGGGGAATTTGTTGGAACTTGCCCTGTCTGTGCCTCTTCTAAAGAATCTCAATCCAGGTCTGCTAGACTCCCGCCTGTGCCTCATCTCCCTGTATTTTATAACCAGGCTCCCCTCCTCTGAAGG
>CAAKHG010000795.1:4467-18525 GCA_901007715.1 Dactylopterus volitans
TTCCCTCTTTTCTTTTTTTTTTTTTTTTTTTTTTTTTTTTTTTTTGGAGTGACTCAAAATATTCATGAGCTCGCACATAAGCACAGTTCGTCCAACCGTACAGCAGCCTACCGCGCCAGGGAAATGTACCATACTTAATGGCACGATGCTAGCCAAACAAACCTGTATTTTTGCGGTGAAACGTACGTACGCACGGCACGGAGCGTCCAGCCCGAACGCGCCCCGACGCATCCGCGGACCGCGAAAGCAAGCGGACCAAACGACACGGCAGCGTGGACGCCTTTTCTTTTATTCACTACTTACAGGAGGTCGGCTCGACTCCGGCGCGCCCAAGACTGCGGAAACTCGAACCTCGCGCCGCCGTTCGCCTGAAAAACGGCGACGGGCTGGACCGAACCACCGTGAGTGGTAAGAGGAGGGGGCGAGTAGCTGCTCAAATTTTTGGAAAAAATAAATAAATAAATAACAAAACAAATAATTTCGCGTCTGTAACCAGCACACTCGATTTCAGTGCATTTAATTAAATTTATAAAATGTATAGGTTTACATTGATATGAAGATTGGAGAGAGGGGGGTACTATTTCCCCCCCCCCTCAGGGCAGGCGGGGTCCTGACACCCCCGTCTCCCAAGCAACTAATCAAAAGCACTAAACACCTGTGCAGGCCAGGAATCACTCATCTGATTGACCCACTTTGAGGGAGAAGTATGTAAATATCCTTCTGCCTGTCTGCTGGAAGCGTTTCAGCTGAGGTCAACGCTTTGATAACCCTGGTAAGTCGTGTTTCCTGCAAGCAGCAGCTCACGTATGCAGGTGCGGTATCGCAACACGGCAACCACCTCGCAGGGAATATTTGATAGCTTCCAGGCTCGCAATTAATGCTGACAGAAAAGTGAGTGGTGTTTTGGCAAAAACAAACATTTATGTCATGACAAAAAAAAAGAAAAAAAAAAAGGAGCAGGTTATTTGAAACACTGGGGTGGAGGCAGATGGCCACCCACCCTGAGTCTGACTCAAGGTTTCTCTCTGGTTAAAGGGAGATGTTTCCCGCAGCAGCCGCCAAGCCGTCGCCAATGCACATTTATAAAGAGCGCTGTCCAGACCTGCTCTTTATAAAAGTCTCCATAAGTTTTATGCTATTCAAATAAAACTGAATTGTGATTTTTTAAAAATTATTCTTATTATTTATTATAACTAGAGTGAGGTACAAATTAATCACTTTTAGCCAAACACGTCATCCAGTTCTTTCCTTAACTCTGAAAAAGACATCTGTAAAATCGATTTATGATTTTTCGCTAAGTTATCGCAATCAAATCTCATAGAGCACAGTCCGCTTGCACTTTAGTTCAATAATCCTGCAGTAACAAAGTGTTCCTTGATGGTGGAGATATTCTGTGCACTTTGTTGGTGATGTTTGCATTTGTGTATACAAGAATTATGGGGGTGGACACAATAATGTAAATACCTGACAGCACAATCAAACCCAAACACACCTGGACTTGTCATGTTTCCTGATCCTCAGCTGCTCGCTCTGTTTCTACATGCAGTCCTAGGAACAGTTTAGTGCACTTCCTTTCTCATGATATCATTGGCTGATACTGGCGGGCGCCCATCCCCTGTCTCATGCCTTGGGATTTCACTGGCAGCAGCAAGAGAGAAAAGGCTCAAGCTCCACTGATGGTGGCCCCGAATATAACATCAGATCAGCTATTATTCCTCTTATGGATTCATCAGCCTCACATAAGTTGTGTTAATCGTTCATTAGATCATCTTTTTTTTTTTTAACCATCATCTTTATTTATATGTGTAATGAAACAGCGATAATCCTAAATCAATACTTGAAGTCGTCTTCATCAAATTGAGGCTGATTTGAATCTCAGTTGAATAATGTGTTCAATTGATGGACAGTTAAATGTGTGCAGGTAGTTTAGATTAATCTTTAGGAATCTTTTTGTCCATAGCAGAGATGTTCATATGTCACCTAATGTCAGCTTCGGAGTCAAGTTTCCACAAAACCCGACGCTTCTCAGAAACTTACAGCAAACCGACAAGTATGATCTTTAGAAGTTACTCCTTAATACCACAATGATTTCATATTTATTTTAAATGTACTAAACTAACCTGTCTTACTATTACTGCACTGTATTGCATACTGAAATGGTCTTTCTGCTGTTCAATTTCCATTTTTACTCAACTGTGCATCAAAATTGTGTGTATTTGGTTACAGAAAAAGAATAAAAAAAAACATTTGTAGCTTGGCTGTTTTACAAAATGTGAATTTGATATTGTTTTGCAAATATTATTAATGCGTCACTCACTTTAAGTGTCTACTCAACCTTCGGTCCAGGTCAGCTGTTGTGCCTATTTAATCACGGTATCAACTGTGACTGAAGATATTTACAAGAGCTGCTGCATCCTCAGGGCAGCATGGCTCAGGTTAGTGCCTGACTAGTAACTGGAAGGTTTCTGGTTTCATCCCTGCGCCAGAGTGTGTGTGGATGCATGGGCTGCATGGGTGTGTCATGCAATAGCGTCAAGAACTTTTGGATGGCAACACATCTTTAAATGTCGGAGCAGATGTCCAGGCTGTGGGGAATGCCGGTCCTCTGGGCAAAGCTCATACTGACACAGGAGAGATGAACCATGCTGCTCTTAATTACTCCTGGGGATGCTGTGTGTAACATTAACAGGATGATGATGATGATTAATTTGACCCCTCATGACTTCTCGTGGTGCCAAACGACAAATGTCTTGTGTTCATGGCACGGTCCAAGTGAAACGGCTCCAGGTTAATTAAGATCACTGTCACTTGAATGTTTTTCAGCACATTGGTGTCGTCACCCGTAACAACGTCCACCAGCGAAAGCGCTAACATTTTTGCTGCTGCGAGCAGGCTGAGCCGCTGACTCCGCGTCGTATCCGACCCTTGGATGAGGTGAATCTGGTTCACGTTAGCGGACGTGTCCTGAGCTGCACACTGCACATGTGCGGCGAGGCCTTTAAGGAACTCTGACATCCTGCCTTCGTGCCCTACTTCCATCTTCTGAGACCGGAAAACCTCGGATGACCACGTTGTCTGGAAAACAAGAACATATTTCAGGTTCACTATGACTTTGTCCAGTCGCGATCCTCCCCTTTATACGCGGTCGTATTTTATTTGACTGCTCAGTGAGATGTTAGAGCGTAGGAGAGGTGCCGTGAGAGCAGCCGGAGGCGAAGGCAACTGTGCTGCCAGAGAAGAGCATTTTGCGTGGAGACAAAAACTGAAAATGTTCGCTGTTGTTTTAGAACTTCACTGGTGATATATGAAGGGAGAAACTTAATACCTGAAGTCTGGGAGGGGTGAAAATGGTGACGCTGACCTCCTCCTGACTCCATCTTGGGACAGATGTCTAAGTCACGCCATCAGTCAATCGCATTTCTGGCAGCCGTCTCGCTCTCATGGCCCTAATGACCTCTGGACAATTGGGGTTTCTGACAATCACCACGCAGTTTCAGCCCTGACGCCATTGTTTACCGGCACCTTTTAACAGCCCCGAGATTGAATTTTAAACACTCCTAACGAACGCAAAGCAGGACTTGGACATGCAAAGCACAAATACGATGGATCGCTGAAGCGTCTGAAGCCGAGGTGGCAGCACCGACGAACACGGAGCAAAGGTGCGAGCCGTGCAGCTAGATATTCATCTGCAACACTTTAAAGTGAGTCCCCACCGTGACTCCTGCCTCGGTAAATATTACACACATTGTGGCAGAGGTGCAAAGTGCCCCTTTGCCGATCTTGCACCTTCGCAATATTTGACAGTGCTTCCCCTGACATGTTTAATAATTGAACATGTGAGTTGCAGTTGCAGGACGCTGCTGCCGCTCGAGTTCTCTCACGTCGGCTTTGAAAGTTGCGAATGAAAAACGCCACACCGCCATGCACTTTGCCATGAGGTGATATGAATCACATTTACAACCATGTTTGCGGTGTCGATGTGCAGCGCCCGCTGCAAAATCCGTCGCGTCGTTTTTCCATCATTTTGTCCAACTTTGCATACGGTTGTTTTGCTCTTTAGCGTGATCGTAAGCCCTCGTTCTTTTTTAGGAGCTGTGATCTAAAGACTATAACAAAGTTGTGCTCTCGTCATCCCCTGAAGGGGAACATTCTCTTGTCAGACCTTCCTCTCGGGAGAGACGCAGGTCAGCAAGTGCAAAGTCGCCCCGGAGCCGCTGAGGACTCCTCATCTTACCCGGTGACACTTCAGAAGGGGCGCTTAAACTCTCCAGGTGAAACACAACTTGGCTAGTCAAAACAATTTTAACAGTCGTGAGGTCATGGGTTTTTTTTTTAGCATGTGTTTCAGGGCAGGGATGCATCATGGATGTATCGCAACCACAAAAGCAGCAAACTCAAAATAAGTGACTGCGTGTGTGGTTTAAAAGCGAAAAAGTGCTGTGTAATTTGATGCTGGTTAACTGTGTCACCGACATCATGCATCCTCGTGCTGTGCACCGTGGCCATATGCTGGAGATCACGCCACATTTGTGTTAAGGTATACAGAAATACTCCTCTTTATGTATAATTACCCTTAGATCCTCAAAATGGCATCTACTCCACCGCCCTTATTGAAAAAAACTTCTTTAAAAAACAAACATGAATATGCAGATTTGTCATATAATAAATGTAATCCTCAAAGACATAAAAAAAGCTTTAAAAATACCGCACATTTGAACCTGTAATCATATACATTTGCATGTGTTTACAACAAGATTCTGGTGAATTTTTTCAAGTAAACATAAAAAAAAAAATGTACTTGAATTCATAGTGGAACCTTTGGTACTGTATTAATGAAATGATGATTGGCACATGATGCTGACTGTTGGAATCATTCATTTTGAATTATTCATCCTGTCCAGAATCCTGCTCATAGCACAGTCTCTTTATATCTGTGAAAATCGACACTTTCCTCAAACTCTGCACAGATATCCAACAGTCATAGGAAGGAATGGAACACAAAGAAAAACACATTACTGACCAGAGGGGGACTTCAGGGTTTCCGAAAAGACACTCAGCAATGCTTGTTGAGGTCGTGACCCCCAGATGGGATCCACTATGCAGGAAAAAAAAAAAAAAATCGCCAAACAGTAAAATGCACTCACTCGTCTCGGGTTGTGCCACCGAACGTTTATTCAGCTCCATTCATCTGGAAAACATCAAAATGATCACACAAAACAGAAAAGCTGAGTTTGTAATAAAATGTGTGCACGCACATAAACATGCTGTAGAAGGGTCTTTCTCTCGCTTGTTTTTTTTTTTTTTTTTTTTTGCTGCACAGTTTCATTTCTTCCCTCATGAGATCCTCACTCTCTGGGGTTTACGAGGGAAAATTATGCTCGAAGCTAAGAAAAAAGAAGACTGAAGGTCTCAACCCTGCAGTCAAAGTCTCTTTTTGTTATCCTAGTAATTCAGACCAAAGCTGCAATAGGCCATATAAGGTAAAAATCTGCCGTTTCAGTACACTCAGGCATCCAAGCAATGTCTCTGTGACCCTCCTTCACTACTGCTGCTCATCTGCCAACATGCATTTTAGAAAGCGTTCTAGCTGTTGACATGAGTAAACCAGCATCGCGGAGAAACCTCTTGCAGCGCTCTGAGGCTTCCTCTGTCCCACTCACGTTCTCCCTTTACCTGCCAGCGGATGAAAGGATGCCTCCTGGAACTCAACATTATGCAACATGCTTGTAAACTTTACCCCCCCCCCCCTCTCCCCAGTGGACTTTCTTATAGTAGTTACAGGCTGTACCTCGAAGGAGGCGTAAAAAAAAAATGACACCACCTGTCATTTTAATAACTAGCTTTTGTGAGCCTTGGGCGAGGTGGGGAGGTCTGGCGGAGGAGCTGGTGCCGGGAGTCCTCTCTGTTTAAACGCCAGTTGCTTGGTACAGTAATAGCGCCGCCACTGGGCTGCTAGTTGGCGCCAGATTGCGAGCCCTGCATTCATTTGCTTACATCGCAATGTGATTTCGATGAAAATGTTGACCGGCAGAGCTCATGGCATGAAACATCATCATAACCAAGTTATTCAGGAACGTCAGCCTGGACTAGATTAGAATTTCCACTTTTCCCCAAAAGCAATGTGAACCACATTGCATTTCTGCACAGGCCCAGCGATGGATGTGATGAAAGGCAGCCATGATCTGGCTCACAGTATAACCGGATCTGTGCTTGGCATAAATTTGGTTATAGACTGGGAGCACTTGATCGTACCAGCACCAGGAGCTGAGTTATCTCTTCTAATGAAGCCTCGGCAAAAGTTTCACTTTCCGCTCACTTTCCACTTTCCGTTGTTACTGTACATGTCCGATGATTTTTCGCCCTGCATTCTTTGAGCCAGCCAGTCCGTTGTGCTCACCTGTAAGTGCCAAAGCGCCACTGCATGTTTTTTTCTTCCATGTATAGGACTGGGAGAAACCTGTACTCAAATGGCTCTGGATATTCATCTGAAAGATCTGCGTCATGCCATCATGATGCTCATCATCTCCTGTTCTTCTGCAGGGTCAAATGAGTGTTCCATGAGGTCGTAGCTCCACTTTCTGGTTCTACTTCACAGCCGGCGTCTCAATCCCCAGGAGGTTCAGCCTAATTGCTATTCCTTTTAAATTATGATAATGATGATATAACACAGTGATGGGGTCCAATCACCAAACTCCTTCTATTACAGTAATATGCTGCTGGTGGGTCTTTTGGGAGACATTTGTATAATCTGAAATCCCATCATTGTCCCACCCCAGAGGTTGCCAGATTAGTGTTTTCTGAATAAGTGGGTGAAGGACAGACAGGTAGATCCGGGAGATGTGTCTCGATGAGAGCTGCGTCGATGAATGCAGCACAATGACATCTGGGCCTTGGGGTCACGGGGTCACCGCAGACACCAAGCAAACACCTGAAAGACTTCAGATCTGGATGTTTCCCAAATTGTAATAGGTTTCATCCAAATCTGTTCTTAACTTACGAACAAATAAACAAATATGATGAATTAACCTCCTTGACAGAGGTAATGACTTATATACTGGATATAACCTTAGATGGCTGATATGTATAAGTGGGTAAGGTGACATTGTGTTCAAAAGTGATACACAAAAGTAAAAGCACGATCATTTCACAAAACAAGACTTTTTTTTTGTTGTTATTAGAGAAAACACCATTTCATAAAACTAACAATACAACAGGAAAAAAAAAAAACACCCCAGATTTGTTCTCCTGATTTAAGAGCGGATCAAGTTTGAGTGATGTACAATCTGGGAAACCATCAGCTATGGAAAAGCTTCTGGCCAGCAGCCAACATCTGTGGGCCTCCAGGGTAGCTAGCAGATATCCCAGCTAAGATTTCCTCTTCCACTCACCAACGATACTCTGCAGTCCAATGAGCATCTTGGGACATGAAAATGGAGTTGGAGCTGGAGGAAGACGTGGCTCTTGATTCACAACGCATATGAATGCAGTTTTTTTTTTTTTTTTGGGAAGAAAAAAAGCTAAATGGCTGTTAGATGATAGCCTTTGGGCTCTTAGATTACATTCTCTCCACAAGGACTGTGGAGAACCCAGTCAAACATGATTGGTCGTAAGATTCGGACTACAAATGGAAACTAGGGTTGGGTGATATGTAATCAAAATATCTTGCCAAAGACATGATGTCTTTCACCGAGTTACTTAAGATTTTGATGAGCAATATCTGCTTCCTGGAAATAATGTTTCAACGCTGCTATAATAGACCTCCACAAAGTCAGAGCAAAAGTGAATTAGCAAGTTTCTGTTTGAATACATCAACCTTCATGTTACCCTCAGACACTCGAGGCTGTAAAATGTGAAAATATATTTTCAATCCATCAACACAGCCCAAGTCTCAGACTAAAGACTGTGAAGATTAAAGAAGTAATCAGTCACAGGTTGTGATTAACTTTATGACTGCCAGTTGTACTTGTATATCAATTGTTTACTAAGCTGAATTTTCAAGGAGGCTAACTATTAATATAATGTTGAAAATAGACTAAAATACGAGGCCTTGCTCAACCCATCGCAATCAGTGATAGATTTGTCCAGTCAGAAACTAGGACACCTCCAGTCTCGAAACTCTTGTTCCTCCCCTTTAGATTCAGCATATCCATGAGCAGATACTGAGTATGTGTATGAAGTTTGATTTTTTTTTAAAAAGACACACTGGCTGTCTTATATCATCACCAGAACTCATATGAGCAGAAAAGCCATGTAAGATCACTTGAGATTTTGAGCTAACAGGTGTATGTGTGTGTATGTGTGTGTGTGTGTGTGTGTGTGTGTGTGTGTGTGCGCACGTGCGTGCGTGTGTGTGTCGATGTGATGCATCGTTTTACAGAAATACTAGAGAACACACACACATTTTTGTACATTGAAATTCTGAAAGCAAAGTTAAAAGGTGCAATAAAACTTGCTATATAATGTCCTTAAACACACATTCAGCACAGAAATGCCCTCTGGTTTTGTGAAAGTCTGATTATAACTATCAAATGTGAAAATGTGATTGCATTTTTTTTTTCTTGTGGATCTTAATTATTACCAAGATGATGTATCACCCACACAGGTTAATAAATTGCCCCCTGAAGATAAATAAAGGTTTTGTTTTTTTTAATTGAATTGAATTGAATCCTGATAAATAATGACAAACTAGGATCAAAAAAATGCCCGGCTTTGTGGGGTATGTGGAAGTTCTTTGAAATCGCTGTAACAGCAGCCTTCTCTTGAGGTTGAGATGGGCCGACATATGACTGGAAACCCGTTAGTTTTGTTGTTGCCGCATGCAGACTGTGATTTACTACATCAGAAACGCTCTGTGAATGAATACAAGATCTTGCTACAGTCATTAACTCTGTGTGTTTTGGATCTTTAGAAGTGGCAGTACTCTGGGCTGCTGTGAACATTTCTCTAAGCTATAACTTCTTTTAGTTAATAATTTATACGGGTCATGAGGTTTGAGGTTACGCTGTTTTAAGAACAATGACAAACATCTTGCCTGATGATCGTTAGACACTGATGGGGCTCTAAGCTGCTCAGGATCATCCTCGACTGGCTCCTCAGGAAGTGAAATGAATGGTTTCAAAAAGGCGGAAGGAGTTGAGCTGATGAAGAAGCGAGATTTTGAGAATAAGAAAAAAAAACCCTCAGTCATTCTCATTCGCTTGGGATCTCTTAAGGTTGAAATTTACATGAATTTTTGAAACAAAAAGAAAAAGTGATAAACATTCGTTTAGACGCGCACTACCAGCTCTGATATCTGTTAGCACCACCAGAACGTTTCATTTGAAATCTTAACGTCTCATGACTTGTCAATGTTATATTTAAGGTCTGGTTTGATGCCAGACAACTACGTAGAGCACATTGCAGAAAACATCGTGACATAATGTTACTATCATTGCCATGCCTGCAGTAATAACCACACGGGTGATTCTTAAAAGCCGGCCTCGATTCCTCGTCGCAAATGTGAAACTCATGTCTGCAAATGTGGTTGGAAACAGGAACCAAGCGGTCGTCTTCTGTGGCAAAGTGGTGTTTTTTTTTTTTTTTTGATCCATTCATCATCTTCACCTCCTCCCTTTCTCGCAACGCGCACCTCATCTGATTGGTTCATTTTCCCCGTCAAAAATACCACTGCACGGCATCTGTCAGTTAGAACCCGAGTAGAACCGCGCTGTATTATGCTTTTAGTCCCCGGCATAACTAATAACAGCCATTTAATGGGAAAGGAGGTTAAACATATGATGGAAACAGGGTTGCAGTGAGGGTGTCTCTACAGTGACGAGATATGAACGCTCCCATTAGCAGACTGCTGGCTGTCACTCACATGCTTTTTTATGCCGAATTCATTAACATTTGACAGATGACATGAAGCAGAATAATCTTGTCGAAGCCAGTTCTGATGCATAGGACTGAAGTCACCTCATTGTCGGACATATACACACGTAATGGGTTCAGCTCGCTTCTTCGTCTAAGATTTAAGTGTGTATGTTGTGTTATGTATGGTATTTACAGTGAAACCACATAGAAACACAAACATAAGACACAAAAAACAACTCTTGCATGTCTTGTGCTACAATGCAAGTACACACAGATCTTGCTTTTATTCCAAATGAGAGGTGATAACGACGCTTCCTACCGGGATCATTTTTACACTCAACGCGTGATGAAGAGACATGCAACATTCACGAGTTATATGATTTACCGCACACTGGAATCTGTTTTATTAAACACGGAATGAGATTTAATTAGATACGGTGCAAGTAATCTTTCGAGCCCTCTCTGTTTATCACAAGAATCTGACATCATCTGGTGTATGTTTTTGTACACATTTAACACCTATTTTATGCTTATATTAATGGACCAGAAAGTTAAATAAAGATGTCAGCATACTTATTACAATTATCATTGTGTCTGAAAATAATTATTATAAATGATCCCCGGGCTTGTTATCTTTCACGCATGTTGGGAATTTCTGCAAATGAAGCATCAACAACACCGAAACTAAATGCCTATATGTGATCACACACACATCTCGTGCAGCCAGGGAGGATGAGGAAAGCGGTGCTCTGGAGCCAGGGCTGTTTTCACCTCCTCGACTCTCCGCTGCAGAGTCAAAGTTTCGCATTAACACTTGGCTTCTCAGAGAGGGACTTTCTGAGACGTGTCTTGCTCTTGGAAGTTGACTCTCTGCCACGACTCGGAGCCGAGCTCAGCAGAAAGCAGCGAGATCCACAAACAAGGAACCAAAAAAAAAAAAAACCCCGAACCGTGCCGTGTCATCAAACAGACCTCGGCGTGCTGCTCTTCACCCTTTAAGCGTCTAAAGCGATTTGGCATCTCCGTGTGATTGGCCTGCGGACGGTTGAGAGCGATTTCATGAGCTGATATCACCACTGTGCACCCTCACATTAATGGAAATTGCAGCTGGTTTACTTCCAAGCGGCGCAGCTGTAATTATAGTTTGAACCAGATTGTATCTGCTACACGAAATCCTGCATGCAAACGTTGCTGTACAACCCCACCATCTGAGATTGCTCCACTGATGTCAGTGGATCACTGCAATGTAGTCAGTTTTCCCTCAGTGGTGTACTGGCTATCAGGCATACTGGGATAATTCCCAGTGAACCATCCAAAAATCCCTCAAAGTTTTTACTGGCCCTCCCTGTGGGCCTGTCAGGGTGTGAAATAAAGTGTGTTGACTTTGTGTTCCAGAACTGGGATCACTGGCCAATAACAGCTAAGTTAATTAATGGGTGTTAACATTCTAGACGAGGGCAAAAGTAGCCTGCAATTAGACTGTAGATGAAAACCACGGATGCGAAAGTAAGAACAAGTAAAGGAGGGCCTGCAAAGAGATAACAGAGGTACAGTCTTCCACTGTCTTCATAGTTGTCATAACTATTTAGGCATCAAGTGGCACAATGGATCTTAAAGTGGTAATAGACTTGCTCTAACTTATCATTGCGAGGTTTCTGCTTCTGGCTAATCCTATTTTTCATGTAATTATTGGTTAATTTTCCAGTTCGTTAGTGTTGCGTTCAAGGACACCGCAGGGCTGTTTGAACTTCATTGTCAAGGCACGACTTTAGGCCTCTACACACTCGAGGAATTTTTTTGGGCTCTTGTGTCAAATTTTTTTCAAGCTATTGTTTTTGTCACAAGCACTTTCACACTGAATTATTATGCAGCCAGAAAGCGATGTAATTTTTTTCCAGAATGAGGTCAATTTTTGTTTTTGTTTTGTTTGTTTTTTTTGATGAGGGGGGGTGTTTGTACCGCCGCTAAACACGTCAACCAATCACATTGTGTGAAACAGATGTCACATGACAGTGGAGAATCACTTATTCACAGTTTTGCTACGACTTAACCTCAGGCCGATGCTGCTCTGTGTCAGTGGGATCCCGGGTGCTGGCCCGCTGCCTCCTCGGATCTGGCCCTGGCATTCCCACAGGAACCTCAAACTGTCCCACCAGCATCCTAAAATCCGCCACTATCACCTCAGCAACACCTGTTTACGTAAATATTTCCTTACAGGACCTTCTAAATAATCAGTGTTCACGTTAATGCTTGCCATTCACAGTCCATCAATCTGGCACCTCTGCTCCAACATCCTCCTCTGTTGTAATCCCAAACAGGTTTTACGACTGTTTTTGTAACATCCTCATACCACAGTGCCACCTACCCACGTAGAACACACAGCTCCCGCTGCCCCCGTGTCAGGCCTCCACTGCAGGCTGTTCTGCGTTTGGCGTCAGTAAAGCCTCGCGAGGTTATATAACACCTAGAGGAGTGGGCCAGTGATTTATTGTACAGGTGTTGGGAGGCTCAGAGTTGGTGGAGCTTCAGTCATAAAACAATGCTAGGGGCATGTTCACCGACAAGCAGGGTCAAGAAACACATGTGGACAGGTGGAAAGACACGTTGCCCTTCATCCCCATGTGGAAGGTACTCATATATGCGCATATTCATTGGAAGCTTTTGATTGAGAACGACGGTTTGCTTCGGGTGTCTCTTTGTATCTTGCGTTCCAATATCAGGTGTTGTGCTGGATGTGATGCTGCATGTGTCTGGCTGCATGCACGTACTTTTAATGAATCATAAGGGAGGCCTGAGGCTGTCAAATCCCAGAGATAAAAGAATCTCAGGATCTCAAGTTCTTCTCTGTCTGGTCTGTACGGTCTGCAGAGGATTCTGGCAGTTGTTCTGGAGTGATGCAAATATTTCTCAGACATATTGAACTCGCATCATGGTTTCCAAAAAAATATTATCTACATTGACTACCTACTTCTAATTCCAAAGGCTGCAGTTGTTATTGATTTGGCATGCCTTGGAACGCTAAAGATGCCTTGCTTATTACACTTTGTTTTAAAATTAAACTCCCGAGTCAAAAGTATAAAAGAGGACCAAACGCAACTTATAACATTTGTGTTCTCATAATTTGTTATAGGAATACCCGAACCAACACAAATATTTCTGGCTTTATTTATTTCCCTTGTACAACAGGTTTGAAAATCACAAGTGTTTTTACATTATGTATAGCTACGAGCAGCAGAACGGATTGGCATAACCATCTATGTATCTAAGCTAATAAATCACGTGGCAGTGAAACATTCCTCTTTATGTTTGATATCAGAGGTCTTTCTCATTGTTCGGAGAGTTGCGTAACTTCCATATGAAGCATGTTAACACAGGCACGATGAAGTGAGAGTTTATCATCGGCAAAGAAGCGGTTCAACGGTGCACCAGGCAAAACCACATGCCAGTCGCTAAAGGGTCCAGAAATGTTACAGGAAGAGCTAAATATGCTGGCTGACGGGCATGTTGGTGAAACCTTATTTGCATCGGCTACTGCACACAATGACCTCTCTTGCCAAAGAATGGAACCAAGGACATGGAAATGGATGTCCATAGACTGCCATATTTGAGAGCTAAGGGCGTCAAGACTTCATATTCCAGATGACCTCAGGTGACCGTCATGCGAGTCACCTAAGAGAACTGTTATAACAGGAATTTATGAATGACATTGAAAAGGTTGCGAAAGTGAGTCAGCTGGCACAAGCTATATTTGTTGCACTTGTGGAAGTCTTGGTAAATGTTCATTGAGGAACTTCCTCTTCCCCAAGCTGTCATTGACAATTGTGATGTCACTGCTTCTGTTAAATGATGTCTTTTCCTGTGTACTCTGAGCCTCTGGTTGCTGTACTTTAATGTTTCTGTGTCTCCGCCATTCTCCTTTGCAGATCTTTGTGCAATCCACTTCCTCCCCATCTTCTAGAGACTCTTCAGGGTCCTTCTTCCACTATCATCATCTAGACCCCAGGGGAAGTTCCTGTAGGCCTAATGACGCATATTGAACTGGAGCCCACTAGACATCAGTAAGTACCCATGACTACTTCAGTATAATAGCACACATCATTGCTGAAAAATGGCAATGGCACGGGAAATTTCATTATTGACTAGCAACACTAATTAGAAACATCAAATTGAGTAACACAAAGAGATCCCAGGCAGTTTAACACTGAA
>CAAKHG010000815.1:1470-12171 GCA_901007715.1 Dactylopterus volitans
ATCCCTTTATTGCCATGTATGTAGTTAGATTACAGACTAGGAATTTAGCTTGGTGAGAGGCTGTGCGTAGCAGTCAACAGGCAAGTATACATACAAGAATAGTCAAGAATACAAAAATACAAGAATGAGTCAAGAAAAGAGAATATATATATATATATATATATACACACACACATACATATATATGTATATATATATATGTATATATATACATTTCTATTTTAGATATAAATATACATATTTTATCTAAAAATCTGAAAAATAAATAGGGATGTAATATATGTAATAAATAGGGATGTGCAAATGTGCAGTGTAGGCTCAGAGAATGGGGGGGGGTCTGTGTCAATGGGGGTCAGTGGGGTCTCGGGCCTTGTTGAGGAGGACTATTGCAGATGGGAAAGAACTGGTCTTGTGGCGAGAGGTTTTGGTCTTTTATTATTGGTGTTTAAACTATTTTCTACATCAGTGCGGTGGAGCAGCCGCCAGCTGTGTTTGTATCTCAGCAGGCGTCTCCACGTCGTCTGTGACACCTCCGAGTCCTACAATTACTGTTTCATAATTGTTCGAACAATTTATATTTGACCAAAAATGGAAGATAACAGGAGGATCCACAAAGTGGAAAGAGGTTTGTGTATCAGGAGGTTCTCTTCTATATTCTCCCATGAAGCATGTCACCACCCAGCACGTCGATCACGTGACCCTTTGGCGGGCCGCCGCCCTCAGTTTGGAACCACTGATGTAAGTGCTGCTGGGTGTTTGCAGGGGAAACGTCGCGTGTGTGTGAGGCAGCTGTGTTCGACTGCACAGGAAGCCTCACACCAACGGGGGTATTGTCTTCAAAATTCCATTCTGTGAGTTTCCTCCTGTTTCTACCTGGTTAACCTTTGACCCTAGAAGAACAGTCCTCTGGTATAACGACCCCTCAGTCACATGATCTGTTCTCTGCTATAGATGAATTCCATGATGAGCAGAAAGAACCCATGAGAGAGGGGCAAGAGACCGACCAGAAGAGAGAGAGAGAGCAGGAGAGAGGGGCGAGCAGCACCAACACCAACTGGAGGAAAAAGAGAGAGAGAGAGAGAGAAAAAGGGGCGAGAGACCTTCACATGAGTGAGTTCCCTTCCAGATGACTTCACCTTAAAAGCATGAGGGTGAGCGAGCTGTACTCCCACTGTCTCTCCTCAAACACTGTTGTCATAGAAACATCTGTGGGCAGAGACACAGTTAACTCCTTCATGAGCAGTGAAGATCAGTGCAGATCAGTGAGGTCCAGCAGCAGCATCGAGTTTGATCACTGACTTTATTCATTTCTCATTCACTTGTTCCGACTTGTATTTCTTGATTGATCTATTTGGTGTTTCAGTTATTTCAAAATCTTAATAATCTAGAATTTCATGTTTGTTGTGCGATGATACACATAATATCAACATGTTGCATGTTCTCGACTGGTGTGTGTGTGTGTGTGTGTGTGTGTGTGTGTGTGTGTGTGTGTGTGTGACTCCTGGGTTCATTTATTTTGACGCTCCTGCGTTTCCTGCAGCACTTCCTGTTTCAGCAGCAGCTGCTTTCCGGAACTGAAGGAGTTAAAGGGTGTGGACACTTTGCCATTGGGAAGCTGAACGGAAAGTTTCTCCCCGAGCCAACCAATCAGAGCTCAGTACACACTCACACACACACGCACACACAGAGTTTCCAGTGTTGTTCAGACTTCAGCAGTTTGTCTGTCGCGTCTCTGACTGAGGACGGAGTCTGGGCCCACAGCAACATGGTGACCACTGAAACCCACCAGAGCCAAGACCTGCTGGTCCCTTCCCAGCTCCAGGACCTCCAGGACCAGCTCCAGGACCAGCTCCAGGACCAGGCCTCCGCTCTGGTCGAATTTGATCCTGACAAGATGGACCAAGGTCCTGTGAACGCCATCACGGTCCTCACCCTGCTGGACAAACTGGTCAACATGCTGGACACGGTGCAGGAAAACCAACACAAGATGGAGGTGAGTGAAGGGCGGGGCCTCTGTGACAGAGTCCAGTACAAACCTGATCCAGATCAGATCCAGAGAAAGTCTAGAAAAAAAACTGCTGATTTGAAGCCAAAGCATAAACATTTTCTGCCTTTGAATGGAGAAACATGACAGGCGTCAGATCCAGCAGGTTCAGACTTGAGAACCCTGCAGCGCCTCGGTCCACGCCCTAACCACCAGAACCTCCCACTGCAGCAGTCAGCTACATGAGGAAGGTTCATCTTATGCTTCCTCAGCCTCCCGTTTTTTCTTGCTCCGTGTAGAGCTGCAGATGTAAAGCGAAGATCTGGCTCCGCCTACTTCAACCACGTGCACATGTGAATGTTTCCGCACCTTCGTGGCAGCTGCATTCCAAACATGCTTGTCTTCCGCTTCACAGTTGCTGCATTTTTACACAAAAGCTTTTGGCTGGAAAACAAAAATCTCTTGACGGCGCCAGGAAGCTCAACTCAGGAAGCTCCGGAGGTCACGCTGATTGATTATTGGCCAACTGTTTTCAGGTGCACCAGGTGGAGATGGAGGGCGTGGTCAGAGGGATCCAGGCAGACATGACCAAACTGTCCAAGAGTCACAGTCACACCTCCAACACTGTCAGCAAGCTGCTTGACAAGAGCCGCAAGCTCTCCGTCACCATGAAGGAGGTGATCATCTGTCACCCCTCACACCTGTCACCCTTCACACCTGTCACCCTTCACACATGTCACCCCTCACACGTCACCCCTCACACACGTCACCCCTCACACCTGTAACCCTCGCACATGTCACCCCTCACACTTGTCACCCTCACACCTGTCACCCTTCACACGTCACCCCTCACACCTGTGACCCTCGCACATGTCACCCTTCACACCTGTCACCCTTCACACGTCACCCCTCACACGTCACCCTTCACACGTCACCCCTCACACATGTCACCCCTCACACCTGTCACCCTCACACCTGTCACCCTTCACACATGTCACCCCTCACACCTGTGACCCTCACACATGTCACCCCTCACACCTGTCACCCTTCACACGTCACCCCTCACACCTGTCACCTGTGAAGCATTTGAAGGTTTGTTGGTGTTGCAGGTGCGGGACCAGATGGAGCGTCAGGGCGTCCAGGTGAAGAGACTGGAGGCGAACCACGCCCACCTGGTCAACAGAAACAACTTCAAAGTCCTCATCTTCCAGGTCAGTGTGAGGAGGTCAGAGGTCAAGGAGAGGGTTCAAGTCATGTCAGTGCTGCTGTTGCACCAAGCTGGTTCTCCAGGTCCCATGACTGCAGGCTCTCTGAGACATGTAGGGAAACGACGCCCGTCTGTGGGAACGTCTCTGCTGAGTCACAGTCCTAAACAGATCTGATCTAATCTAATTTAATCTAATCTTATTTGATCTAATCTAATTTAATCGTATTTGATCCAATCTGATTTGATCTAATCTGATTTAATTTAATCTGATTTAATGTGGTGTTATTTTATCTGATTTGATTTAATCTAATCTTTTCTGATCTAATTATTGAGTCTGATTTGATTTCATATAATCTTATATGATCTCATCAGATTTAATTTAATCATCTTCGGTTTAAAGTGACACTGGCCTCTCATCCTTATATGGTGATCATTATTGGCTGAGTTGCCATGGTTACAAAAGGAGTGTAATTCCATGCAGTGAGAGATCATAAAGCCAGTTTATATTCTGAGATCAGCTGTTCACTCAGAGACACACACACACACACACACACACACACACTCTGCATAGGGGTTCTCTACTACTGCATTCGGTCTTCTACTGCATTCCGTCCTCTAGTACTGCATACAGATCCTCTACTACTGCATACGTGTCCTTTTTGACAGCATACAGGTCCGCTACTACTGAACGTGTACATCTTTAATGTGTGTAGATCTTTAACATGTGTTTACATCTTGAATACACAAGTTGATCTTGAATGTGCATGTAGATCTTTTAATATGCGCGTAGATCTTTAACACGTGTGTAAATCTTTAATACTTGCGTTGATTTTTCATATAGAGTTGATCTTCAATACGTGCATTGGTCTTTAATATGTCTGTAGATCTTAAATACGAGTTGATCTTTAATATGCATGCACATCTTATATACGCATGAAGATCTTTCATAGATGTGTAGATCTTTAATACACACACTGATCTTTAATATGCATGTAGATCTTCATGAAGGGTAGGTTTTGAATACGCGCGTAGATCCTTAATACACGTGTCGATCTTTAATATGTGCATTGATCTATAATTTGTACATTGATCTTTAATTTGTGCATTGATCTTAAATCCATGCGTTGATCTTTAATACGCGCGTTGATCTTTGATACTCATAGAGATCTTGAATGCACTTTGAGTTGTGGTGACTCCATCAGCTACTCTCCCTTAGTCCCATTCGACTCTTCTTCTCTGCTGGTTCTGACTTCACGGAGTCCAGAGACACCGTGCAATTAACCACATGTTCACTTAGGACTTACAGTTCTGCTGTCCTGGTTTTGTTCCTCACATGTCATGAAAGTATTATGACTGATTATTTATTGTTATAGTTTTGCATATCAATGTGATAAACATCTGGCTTTAGGTTCCACCAAGGCTCCTTTTGGTCCTGCTTAAGTTCTTTTATGCTTCAGATAAGCTTCCTTTCTGGTTCCAATAAAGCTCCACCAAGGTGTCAGTACGCTTCTAGCAAAGTTCTGATATTCTCCAACTTCTACAGTGTTCTTGCACACTTCCAATCAGGTCCCTGTGTGGTTTCTAAGATTCTACTAAAGCTCCTGTTTGGTTCCACCAAGGTTCTTTAATTGTCCTCCCTTGCAGGAGGAGAACGAGATACCCTCCACTGTCTTCGTGAATGATCCTCCCCCATTTCCACGTGATGAGATTTTGGAGGAAGGTGGGGAGTTGGAGCCAGATGTTGCCGATGGCAACAGATCAGAGGAGGGCAAACTCCATACCATTGACCTATCATCTGATGAGGATGTGGGCCTCGAGGCGGAGCTGGACGATGAGGAAGTGTGGCCTCATGACCTTGAGAACATGGAGAAATCCAGAGCTGAGAAACTGAAACGCTCCAGTCTGAAGAAGGTAGAGAATACAGAGACGGGTGGGCAGACAGACGAATGAGCAGACAGACGGATGAGTCTCTCTCTCTCTCTCTCTCTCTCTCTCTTTCTGCAGGTGGACAGTCTGAAGAAAGTGTTCTCCAGGCAGAACATTGAGAAGAAGATGACGAAGATCGGAACAAAGATTGTGTCTGCTGAGCAACGAGAGAAGATCAAACAGAAGACCTCCAGCCTGAAGGTTTCTCCTCTGACCTTCAGCATCAGGAAGGTGCAGCCTCTTGTCACTCCTTACGTCTATGTGAGTTTTGACCTCTGTGACGTCGCTGTGACCTCTGACCTGTCAATGTTTCCAGCCTCGCAGCAGCTCTGACTCTCAAGGTCCGGAGGCTCCCACTCAGACTGGCGACAACATCCAGCTCTCCCTGCTGGGCAGCGCTGAACAGGAGGAACCCGCTACCCAAGTCGACGCCCAGGGGGAGGGGCTGGGGGAGGAGGACGAGGGGGAGGCGCAGGAGGAGGAGCACAGGGGGGGGGAGGCGTCCGGTGTGGAGGTGAATGCCTCGCTGATGTCGGAGGGGGTGGAGCCAGAGTTTGCGCTGTCCTCCACGCTGCCTCTGCAGGAAAAAGCAGAAGAAGGAGCAGCTGAGGAGAAAGAAGAGGACGATTCTTAAATTCGCTCCAATCAGCTGTCGGCACACAAGATTCTTCAAATTTAGAACTCAAATACTATCATTAATATATCTGATGTACCTACACACACACTCCTGTTCAGACTTACGATATCAGGCAACTTGAAAGATTTAAATGACGTTGAAGAATTTAAGATTTTAACACTTCAACTGAGCTGAAAACCTAAAACACTGAGCAGAGTTATATGTTTTTATTCTTATTTGCTGTTTAAGTTTTTCCTTTTTAAAAAATGACAACAAAAGCTGAACAGTCACGTGAAAGTCTGAAAACTGATGAGGTTCTCGCACACAGAACTCAGGGAACAAAACACAGATCGTTCCTCAGTGTAGACCTCTTGACGTCCCCCAACGTTCCCTCAATGTTCCCTCAACATTCCTCCAACATTCCCTCAACATTCCTCCAACATTCCTCCAACATTCCCTCATAATTCCTCCAGTGTTCCTCCAACGCTCCTCAAACGTTCCATCAATGTACAGATACGTCTGAACCAAATAAATGTTGTATTAGAATTTTAAGAATGAATTCTAATTGATTAGTCACTTAATTCATTGAGATTCCTAACGTGTGTGTGTGTGTGTGTGTGTGTGTGTGTGTGTGTGTCATGGTCTTATTTTAGCCTCACCAAACGCTAACTGGCCTGTTGCTAATTGCTACTTACTAACAGCACAGAAGTATTCAGAGCTCAGCTTAATGAACCTGTTTGAACTGGTTAGTTTCCAGTTGTGAGTTGGTTTCATGTTCAACATATTTGTGTTTTATTGTGAAACAACTTCCCGCTGCCAAAGATAACTTCCTGTTTGACTCATTTTTACCTGTCAAACGGGTGAGACGCACCTGAAGTCAATAGAATAAAATTGTAACCACGAGTCTGTTTCCTGTTTCATTTTTATCTTCCAGACAAAAATCACGTTTCATCAACTTTCCCTTCTTTCCAAACAGTCGTAACTGAGACTCTGATGACCTTTGACCTCAGAACTGGGGGTGCGGCTCAGAGTGGGCTGTTGGCCTCAGCCAATGGGTAAACAGTGAGCTGGGACTTTAAATAGCACAACTTGTAGAAAGGGGCAGTGGGCGGAGCCTGAAAGTCACTCCACTTTTACACAGTCGTCCAGATTCTTCCTCTGAACGCCTGCAGTCTTCCTGCCTGTCTTCTTCTACACCATCGTCTTCTTCTTGCAGCTCCTCCTCCTGATGGACTCGGTAGCGCCCCCTGGCTTTGGTCTGTCTCTGGTCTCCGTCCTGTCTCTGTTAGCATGTAGCATGCAGGTGTTAGCAGCTGTTCTACTGGAGCGTAGGTTTGGGGGGCGGAGCTCTGCTGAGGACAGGTGGACGCTGCTTTGGCTCTTCTATGATGTCATTGTCCATGTGACACTGGTAGGAGGAGTCTCACGTTGCTTCACGGTGTTCGGTTGTTGTTTTTCATTGTAAACATTGTTCTTAAGTTATTGTTTTCTTATTTTGTATTGTTTATTATATGCGGTTTACCGTTTGTTCACAGGAAGGTCCGTTTGTCTATATGTCTCTGCTGGGAACCGTGGAGACGGCCGAGGGTCCACTGGCTGAGCTCTGTCAGTCTGTCTGCCTGCCTGCCTGTCTGTCTGTCAGTCTGCCTGTCAGTCTGCATGTCACCCGACTTTCTGCCTGCTTGTCACCTGTCTATCAGTCTGAAACTCAGCCTGCCTGCCTGCCTGCCTTCTTGTCTCTCATCTACCTGTCTGTCTCTTAACTGCCTGTCGTCCATCTGTCACCTATCTTGCTTGTCTGTCTGTCATCTGTCTGCCTGCCTGTCTGTCTCTAACTTGCCTGTCAGTCAATCAAAATGACAACTGCCTGCCTGTCTCACATGGCTGTCCATCTGTCTTTCACCTACCTATCTGTCTCTCACCTGTCAGTCTGTCTGCCTGCCTCTCACCTGTCTGTCTGCCTCTAACCCACCTGTCTGCCAGTCTGCCTGTCAGTCAGTCTAAATGACACCTGCCTGTCTGTCTCTCACCTGTCTGTCCACCTGTCTCTCACCTGTCTGTCTGTCTGTCTGTCTCTCACTTGCCTGTCTGCCTGCCTCTCAACTGCCTGCCTGTCTCTCACCTGCCTGTCAGTCTGATCGCCCGTCTGCCTCTCCCCTGCCTGTCTGTCTGTAGGGAGGGAGTACAGTAAAGCCGACTCTCGCTGGCTGGTTTCTGACCCGACAATCGTTTCTGTGGAGATTCTGACTGTCGTCCTCGACTCGCTGCTCGCTGTCCTGCTGATACATGCGGTACTGCACCGCAAGTACTACAGGTAATGCGAGGCAGTACTGCATAGCAAGTACTACATGTAATACTAGGCAGTACTGCGGCGCGAGCACTACAAGTACTTATAGGTACAGGATGAAATCATCCAATCAGCTGATGAATATTCTATAAAAATGATCATAAAGACGTCTGGAGGTGTAGGAACCCGAACCTGAACCCTTCTCACCTGCCTGTCAGGATCATTATTGATAAAAAGCTGTGATTGGATGAGGTGTTCATCAGCTCGTGTGATTCGCTACTTCAATGTCCTCCAATTACATCTCAGCTCTTACTCATATTGCTTCATAAATGTATTTCAGGTCAGTCTAAATGTGTAAATATGCTATCCAGGACATATGTGACCAACATATACAGTACATGTACTGCATATGAACAGTATTACAGTATATTGTATACTACATGCAGTCCTGCATATGAGGAGTATCGCAGTCAGTGTATGTTCATGTTCAGAGTACTTGTGTGTACATCTGTTGCAGACATTTCCTGCAGATCAGTCTGAGCGTGTGCGAGCTCTATGGCGGCTGGATGACCTTCTGTCCTGATTGGCTGGCTGGGAGTCCTCACCTGAACACCTCCAGCTGGCTCTACCTGTGGGTCTATCTGGTCCTCTTCAACGGGGTCTGGGTCCTGGTTCCAGTCCTGCTGCTGGTCCAGTCCTGGTTCTCTCTGAAACAACTGCATGTGCTCAGACCAGATGACATCACTGCACACAGGAAGAGGATGTAGGAATGCTAGTCAGTCACCCTGATCGATCAGCTGATGAACCAAACATGAGTCAATATTGATGGCGATTGATGATCAGTGATTGAATATGATCAGGAAAATAGTTCTGGGTCATTCCAGAATTGGAGGACATTAGCTTAAGAATTTTTGAAAAATAAACATTCAACTTTAGCATTTTCAATTATGTATTCATTAATTATAGGTACTAAACTATTAAAACCTAGATTGGCTCAGCTCAGGCATCAAAGGTATTATTTATTATTACATATTTAATTCTTTAATTGTTATAAGTATTTAGGTACTTGAAAACAGTAGGTGAATTTATTTTTTTAACCATCATTCCTTAACCATTTGATACAGAAAGTAACAATGAAACCTAATAATCTTTTAATTACGACTTATATGACTTGATTTAAATGAAATTAAACTTTGGAAAACCAGTCTCAGCCAATTTTTCAATATTGGCAGGTGTCACTTTACTTATTTGAGTATTTGATTTCAAATATTTTCTCTAGGACATGATGCATACAATTACTTAAATTATTTAAATTACAACAGGCCAAACTCTTGTGGCTTGATTAATTTAGAATTATTTTTGATTAAAATGATATGGTAACAGTCCTTTCAGATGTTTTTTGTTAGCCCATCTTCTTCTTCTCCCAATCTCATATTGCCTAAGAGAAACATGGTTGTTCATTTTTTATTGACATTTTATGGACAATGGCACCCACTGGCATTCTGTGCTAACTTACAATTCTAAATAACTGTTATAGTCTGACCTTGAAGTCCCAGGTTGAGATCTGGAGCCAGATTCAGGAAATTCCAGTCTGCCTTGGATCTCTGGTGGAGTTTCTAAAGTTAGCTTTTTCTAAGTGGTAGAGAGTAGCTATTAAGCTAGCTGCTGTTATTGACAAAGTGGACAAACTTAAGTAAATTAGTAAAGAAAAAAATGTATTGAATGTGTTATATAGTAATCATTTGGGTAACGGTTGTGTGGCATAGATTGAGACATACAAGATAGGCTAACAATTTTATCAAAATAATAGGAATTGAAGAAGTCACATTCCTTTGCTCCACCCATGCTGTTAGCAAAGTGCTTGATGATGTCAGTGTCCATTGTGCCATGTGATTGGCTGCTTTCTCCTAGTTCTACTGTGCTAAAAATGTTAATCTAACAGGGTTGCATGCATGTTGTGGGACATATTCCTTACATCAAAAATATTTAAAATAGTAGTCTGATTAAAATAAATATTTCCACAATTACTTGAGGTATATGAACAAAATCATACAAAAAAGGACATTAACATAGCATTTTAACCGTTTTATTTGAGATTGAATTTGGTAATCAGAGCGGTGGGACAAGAGAGAAATGGCATTTTAGGGGGTATTCCAGACATGTATTTAATTAAAAAGTATATTTTAATTAAAAATTTCCCTCAGGTTTTTTTTTTATCGGGTCTCAGGGCAAGTACAATTTACTCAACTGCATGTTTTTGCATTTTCTACATGTATTACGTAAAATTGAATGACTGGGACGTAAAATGCCCTCCAATTCTGGAATGACCCTTCTGTCAAAGCTGAACTTTACAGACCTTCCAAGCTGTGTTCATGCCCGTCAGGCCTCCTGCTTTCCCACTGGTTCACATCCGTTTTGTTACCAGACAGAATTCAAATGTTAAATGGTGCATTTGTATTGGTTGAAATAATAACTGTCAGTCAGAGCAGTCAGTGTTGATTGTGGATCATTCAAGCTTTATTGACGTTTAAAACATGTCGATGACGTTACCCCCTCATCTTCCTCCTCCTCTTTCATGTCCTCCACCCCGCTCTCCTGTTGCCCCTCCTCTTCCTCCATTTTTATTATTGTTAATTTTATTTCACAGGACTGCAGCTAATGGCTACTTCCACTGGCAATAA
>CAAKHG010000824.1:0-10084 GCA_901007715.1 Dactylopterus volitans
GGAAAGTACTGCGAGAAGAGAGACCCCCACTTGGCATGTGTTGCCTATGAGAGAGGACAGTGTGACCAGGAGTTGATCAATGTGAGACTGAATTTCTTTACTGGCTTGCCTCTCACTGTGTATCCAAATGTCTGTTTCAGTCTGCCATCCTCCTTTCAGTAGACTGCATTAAACTGCCTTCACAGGAATCGTAATTTTTTTTTTTAAATTTTCACATCAGGTCTGCAATGAAAACTCACTGTTTAAGAGCTTGTCTCGCTACTTGGTTCGCCGCAAAGATCCTGAGCTGTGGGCTAGTGTGCTGCTGGAGAGCAACCCCTACAGACGACCACTTATTGACCAGGTAATATATTCACAAGATGAGTTTTGTCAAATTGATTTTAACTATTTGGTACTTCTCTAAGCTTTCTTTTTGTTTGTTTGGTTTTTGTTTTTTGGTGGGGCGGGGGGGTTATCTCAGGTGGTGCAGACAGCGCTGTCAGAAACCCAGGACCCAGAGGAGGTGTCAGTAACAGTGAAGGCCTTCATGACTGCTGACCTGCCCAATGAGCTCATTGAGCTGCTAGAAAAGATTGTATTGGACAACTCTGTCTTCAGTGAACACAGGTGCTTCGCTGTGACATTGAGAATATTTCCACCCTGTACCTCAGGTCTTTCCAAAGTCACATTGCAAAGTTAAAGTGTGCTGAGGGGTCTGTGTCCTTTCCTCTCCCCCATAGAAATCTACAGAACCTGCTTATCCTGACAGCGATCAAAGCTGACCGCACTCGTGTAATGGAGTATATCAACAGGCTAGACAACTATGATGCACCTGATATCGCAAACATTGCCATCAGCAATGAGCTTTTTGAGGAGGCCTTTGCCATCTTCAGGAAGTTTGATGTCAACACATCTGCTGTGCAGGTGAGTGATTTACCTAAAAAGGCTAGATGAAAACCTTACTTGCCAATGAGGTTCTAATTATAGATATATTTTCCTGTGTAGGTGCTGATCGAACATATTAGCAACCTGGACCGGGCCTACGAGTTTGCAGAACGCTGCAATGAACCGGCAGTTTGGAGCCAGCTGGCCAAGGCTCAGCTACAGAAGGGCCTTGTTAAAGAGGCCATTGACTCCTACATCAAAGCCGATGACCCCTCGGCATACATGGAGGTGGTACAAGCTGCTGATAAGAGTGGTAAGGTGAAAGACAGCCAGGGACGACGACAAAAGCCGCGAAACACTGAAAAAGATAAATGTCTTCAACACACGACAACTTTGTTTTAGGTAACTGGGAAGACTTGGTCAAATTCCTTCAGATGGCTCGTAAGAAGGCTCGTGAGTCCTACGTTGAGACAGAACTGATCTTTGCCTTGGCCAAAACCAATCGCCTGGCTGAACTGGAAGAGTTCATTAATGGGCCAAACAATGCTCACATCCAACAGGTTAGCCACACTCTCATAAGCCCTCTGCAAATTAACCATCTTGTCAAAAATGAAAACTATATTGCCGTTTTTAAGGCCCGTGCATCACAGCCATTGCTTGGAGCAACCTATATTGTTTTTGTTTCTTCCATGGTATATTTGTTTTGATGTTATAACTGTGTAAAATCATCATAGTTCTTTAAGGATATTCCATTTAGGTCTCAGCATTCACATACATTTTCCACAGGAAATGCATGTTCCAGTTAGATATGGGTCTTGTCCCTCGACAATGAAAAATGGCTCCATAGCACCCCCACAGAATATCAACTGTTCTGCGTTTTACATACAATAATGAAATTGGCCCCAGATAGCAACAGTATCACGGTCACTACTTGCTCCAACCTGCTCAGGCTGCTTGCGGCTTTAATTTTTCCTTTTTTTTTTTTTTTTTAATAGGTCGGTGACCGCTGTTATGATGAGAAAATGTATGAGGCTGCAAAGCTGCTATACAACAATGTCTCCAATTTTGGACGTCTGGCTTCAACTCTTGTGCACCTTGGGGAATACCAAGCTGCAGTGGACGGCGCCCGTAAGGCTAACAGCACCCGCACCTGGAAAGAGGTGTGCTTCGCCTGCGTGGATGGAAAGGAATTCAGACTGGCCCAGATGTGCGGCCTCCACATTGTGGTGCATGCTGATGAGCTGGAGGAGCTCATCAACTACTACCAGGTAAGATGGAACTGAAGGGTTGGGTAAAGAATTCATCACACAATTGTAATAGATTCATTTTAGAGCATCATAAATCATCCTTCCAGAACTGATGAGATTGCCATGAAGGAAAGCAGGAAAGAAAGAATTTTAACTGAGTTTGCATTTAGCTTTCCTATTAATTCAAATGCAAACTTTAAATCATTTTGGGTATATTTTGTTCTCAACATCCTCTCTCCTAGGACCGTGGTTACTTTGAGGAGTTGATCACAATGCTGGAGGCGGCTCTGGGACTGGAGCGTGCTCACATGGGGATGTTCACAGAGCTGGCTATCCTTTACTCAAAATTCAAGCCTCAGAAGATGAGGGAACATCTGGAGCTCTTCTGGTCCAGAGTTAACATCCCCAAGGTCCTGAGGGCAGCAGAGCAGGCTCACCTGTGGGCTGAGCTTGTTTTTCTGTATGACAAGTACGAGGAGTATGACAATGCCATCATCACCATGATGAACCACCCAACAGATGCCTGGAAGGAAGGACAGTTCAAAGACATCATCACCAAGGTGTGTATAGTTGGCTCCCATATCTAAATTAAGATGTTCATGTCTTTTATAGCATGATATTTTTCTCCAGAGGAATTTTCCCAGTCGCAATAATAAAAAGATGTATCAAACATACTGGAATGTATCTTCCATTTCAGTCTATTGTATGATTTCTCTCATCTTTTTTTTTTTTTTTTTTAATTTTCAGCTTGTGCTTTTTTTATTTTTATGTAAAAAGTGCCCCTGAAATGTTACAAAAACTTTGTACAAAATAACTGTTTCATTACTCAGTATATTCACAATTAGTTTTTGTTTATGTTGAATGTAGTGTCTTAAACCTTCTCTTACACTGTCAAATGTATAGGTGGCCAATGTGGAACTGTACTACAAAGCCATCCAGTTCTATTTGGAGTTCAAGCCCTTGTTACTGAATGATCTGCTCATCGTGCTTTCCCCCAGACTGGACCACTCCCGTGCTGTCAACTTCTTCAGCAAGGTACACTTAAAACTATGTCACTGAGCAAGCCGGCGTGTGATAGAATTGTCACTCTTTATTAGTACTGAGATGATACTGTTGTGTCCACAGGTGAAACAGCTGCCACTGGTCAAGCCATACCTGCGGTCAGTACAGAACCACAACAACAAGTCTGTCAATGAAGCACTTAACAATCTCTTCATCACAGAGGAGGACTATCAAGTAAGCCTGCCTTTGATGAAGCTGCCCTTATCCATAGAATCTCATTCATAAGTCATTATTCTTCAATTTGTTGGTCACCTCTTTTCCTCTCTCACTTCTTTTTAGGCACTGAGGACATCAATAGATGCCTATGACAATTTTGACAACATCTCACTGGCCCAGCGCTTGGAGAAGCATGAGCTGATTGAGTTCAGAAGAATTGCTGCGTACCTCTTCAAAGGCAACAACCGCTGGAAACAGAGTGTGGAGCTCTGCAAGAAGGACAAGCTTTATAAGGTTATTTTCCACTGAACATACAAAAATATTTCATGAAGGAATGTTTTTTGACGTGTACTGTGTTGACTGACTTGGACCATTCTTGAACCTGTCTTCTCGCTGCAGGATGCCATGCAGTATGCGTCAGAGTCCAAGGACACAGAGCTAGCAGAGGAGCTACTGTCCTGGTTCTTGCAGGAGAACAAGAAGGAGTGTTTTGCTGCCTGCTTGTTCACCTGCTATGACCTGCTGCGGCCTGATGTTGTGCTGGAGACCTCCTGGAGGCACAACATCATGGACTTTTCTATGCCATACTTCATTCAGGTCATGAGAGAGTACCTCAGCAAGGTGGGTCAGTCACATACTGTTCAGGCTCAGGTTAATTGAACTAAGGGGTAAACAGGTTTCGTTGTTGGTACAGGTAATTAAACTTAATTACCAGTAAATGTAGATACCCATTTATTCAAAATTACTCTCTGGGGATGGTAATCTAATCCAGATTTTTACTTTTGGTAATGTGAGTTTAAAAGATGCTGATGGAAATTACTATTTAGATATCTAATGTTGGGTCTACATTTGACTAATTGTAATCAAACTGGAAGTGTAATTGACGCAGTGCTGATCATCGCGAAAAGTCATGAAAAGTGCCATGTGTGAGTTTCTGGTCCCTTTCTGATACATTTCTGTGTAATCTGTAAATAAGGTGATAACAGAACTGTGGATTATGAAAAAAATTATATTTTTGAATCAGGTGACAGCTACAATTGCAAGTGATCACTGCAATGGCAGATTTATAACTGTCAGTGTTCAAAATATAAAGGTACTGTAGTCGCCGACTACTAAAACGATTAGTCGACTAATCGGATAATTATTAAATTTTTCTTAAATAGAGCCTCAGGTTGCTTTAATAATGTGGCAAATGAAAGGTGGGTAATTCAAGAAAAAATGCTCTGGTCTGCTCTGCAAACCTTGCAAGTCATCTTTTTATTCGCCGTATCCAAGCTAAAATGCTCCCAAACTTTTGAAGAATTTGTACGTGTCACTGCTGTATGGGCCACCACAGAGATGTTACTGCGCATGTGCGCGTCTCGGCAGTGATTGTAATGAAGTGAGATGCCTCACTCCACTGGAAAAACACGTCTGGTGACAATTGTCAACCATGGAATTCATTGTCGACTATTTTCCATTATCAGTTTTTGTCGACAACGTCGATGAATCGTTGCAGCCCTACTTCGATTGAACTGTCAAGCTCTCACTACCTCATCAAATTTGTGGGTAGAATTTCTGATCAGCATTGTTGGCCTCCTTACCATTTCACATGGAGTAATATTTGTAACTGTATTTTTCTATGTTGCACATCTGTTTGTCGCAGGTTGATGCAATTAAGGAACAGGTGAAAATATTAAGCTCATAGGACTTCTGCATTTTTGTGTGCATGGTTTTAGCTATTACCACACATTACACTCAGACGTCTGTGAAGCTGAGACATGATAGGTGTTGAGCATGTTACAGACATAGTGCGTATAATCATTCTGAGGATATAAACCTGCCTGTGTGTCATAATTGTAATGGATGCCATCCAAACGTCCCTTAGTAACAGTATTGAAACTAAGGTTGTCAAAAAAATTGACGCTCACACTCTGTCTTCTATAAAGAATTTTGGGAGTTCCATAAAGCTGCTGTTTCAACAACATTGAAGTACTAGTAATCATAAACGTTAACATTAGCTGTCTAGTAGCAAATGGCTTTCTCTTAAATTATCATTAAGCTCGCGGCTAAGACTAATAATAGAACAACAAACCTTAATAGAGGAATTAGGCAGCAAATGTTATCAAGCCTGCCCGTCTGTAATTTAAAATAATGTTTAGAATACATTTCACCACGTTATTGTAGGCATATTGTACTTCAGGTTGGGATAGGTCATTAGTCATGTGTCAGTCAGCCAGGATACTTCTGAGGAAGGGTTGTCAAACTTCAAAGAACAAAGAGAAATCTCATGCAGCATTTAGTAAACCAGCTAACTCAATTTATATTACTTAAAAGTTGCATAATTGTGCATCTCTTATTACTGCTAATTAATAACCAGTAACAGTATCCCCTGTGTAAAAAAACAATAAACCTGGAACAGACTGCAACAGAGATATCAGAAGTCCATAAACTACATTGTGTACAAAATAGGCTGTGGGTAAAAAAAAAAAAAGGGTTTAATCTTTATAACTTGTTTTACCCCCTGAAATCACAAAAATATCCTCTGTGTGATACATTCTTTAGTATTTCACTTAAAAGTGCAGCTCTTCACAAATAATGTCACTGCACAATATGAAACTATATGTGTCTTTACAGAGATTGTTGTATTTTGGTCTTGTTACTGGCACAAGCGCGTGGAAAAGTGATTTCCGATACGTAACAAAGACAGTATGTCGATGTTACCGTGCAGTGCAGGCAGGACCAGGCTCGACACTTGTATTATCCTCCCTCCACCAAATTGCATCTGAGTGCTTCAGCCTGTTATTCACTGCCAGTGCAGCTGTGTGACATACAGAGCATGGGGCTGTTTGTGTTTACAGTGAAGCTTCAGCTGGTTGACAGTGTGCGCAGAGAAATTAATTTATAGAGCTACTTTTTTTTTTTTTTTTTTAAAGAAGAGGCATGAAGAAACTAAAATATAAACATGGTATGGAAGTGATGCTGAGCAAGCCCATTATAGCTTTAACCTGCATTCAGGTGCTTCAGCTTTCACCTGAGGGCCTAATGTGTGCACTTTGCTTTCAGCTGCATCTGTATTGCCGCTTGATGTTTATTTTATTGGATTGTGAAGAGTCCATCACTAATTGGAAATGATAATCTTGAATTAATAATGTTTATGGAGTGTTGAGAGTAGTAAAGGAAAGCAAAACGGTTGTAGTGTAGTTACTTTAAATCCCAAGTTTTCTGAAATATGCCCACATGAGCCCTTTACATGCACCTCTTTTGTTGTATGCGTTTTGATTTTTGTAACATGCATGCATGTTGTATTATAACCTGTTACGTGCTGTGGTTTTGTTCTCAGTACATATATGTCTTTGCCTTACAGGTAGATAAACTTGAAACTTCCGAGTCCCTACGAAAAGAAGAGGAGCAGGCAACAGAGACACAACCCATTGTTTATGGTAACACTGACATCAATGTCAATTTCAGTGTGATTTCCTCCAGTGACACTTTTGGTCCTTAGATTATTCAGACTTTCCCATCATCACTGAGCTTCATCAAAGTTTTGATATCAGTTTAATTTAAGCACCAGCTGGCAACCAAACAGCCAACTGCTCATTTAAGTTTGGACCACTAGTTTAGAAACACTAGTTTCCGATTAAAAATAGTTCACTATATGTTCAGTATCTGGAATGCAATTTCATTGAATGTGAACCCTACTCAGTAGAAGTGAACAAATTAAAGATTAATATGTACTTTCACAAGGGAGCCAATGTGAAATCCTGTGTTGGTGCGTGCGCGCGGCGTGCGTCTCTTTCTTCCTTTTGCAGGCACACCGCAGCTGATGCTTACAGCAGGCCCCAGTGTACCAGTGGCCCCACAGCAGGCTTATGGCTACGGCTACCAGGCCCCTCCTGGATACGGCCAGCCTACAGCTCAACCTGGCTTCGGCTACGGCATGTAAAGACACCTCCCCCTTCTCTCCACATGCAGGCTGGAGATACCATCCATCCATCCTTTTGCCCACAGTCCTTCACCAGACCAATATTTTGTCTCTGCCCTCTACAGGGTGTGTGGGATAACACAAAGAAATACCCTATATTTTTCTTTTTTCCCCCCTCTTTAAACTGTTATGAAGGACTCAGTTTTACTTGCTATCAAAGAAAAAGATTGAATCACCAAGATTAATTTTATCACATTCCGTTTTGACTAGTTTAATTTCTTTTGTCTTTTATTGAACGGGAAATGGTTTCTGTACAACGGGGTGGTGGGGGTGGGGGGTCTTGGAAGAGCTAGTCCTCTTCTCAAATTAAAAAAATGTTGTTGTGAAGCATCTGATTTGCACTCTGTAGTGAGAAGAAATTAATGTAGAACCTCTTTCTTTTGATGTGTGTGAGCAGCTTATTCTGACTGTAAAATGCATTTAATTATTGTATATTCAGACACAAAAACTGCTTATGTGTTCCTCCATATTTGAACATTAGACCGCCGCTGCCATGACCTCAATCCTGAAACACTACATCAGTCATGTCCCCAAAGAGAGCTAATTCTGAGAGCTAATTCTTTTAGAAGACACATGGGAGTATTTTACATAAGATTTTCAGGAAATGGTGATTTCTTTCCAGCAAGGCCTATGCAGGACTCTACAAATTTGCATTCAGACATTTCCATGTGCTTTAAATACGACTCTTATCATGAGACCTTTCCACCTCAGGAGGGACTAAAGATCTGTTTGTGTTTAACTAACATGCCCCATCTATGCCGAGGTTTGCTTCTACTGGATGTCATTTTAGGTCACCGTTTCTGAGTGTGAAGGAGAGATTTTTCAAACTTCATCCTCCTCATCCCTTGTTGAGGGTAGCTTTTAAACATCTGTCGACTCACTCGTCCAGTTAAGAAATCTCACAGCACTTGTGGTCATTTGAAGTTTTTTGTCAAAGGCCTGTGTTTAACAGGAAATCAATCATTAACTCCTTTGAACTTATATTCTTATCTGAATTACCTTAGATTTAAATTGTGCACTTAAGACACTTGATTGTGCATAATCAGGATCATAATTAATGAAACAGCGGTTTTGTTTTCCACTTCAAAAGAAATAAAGGCTTGTTTGTCAAGAACAGTCTGGTTGTCTCTTACATGTGATGTTTTGTGCAGGAGGTGGATCAAAAAACAAGTGCAGGTCACATTGATCTATTTTACAAAACTGCTGTGAACTCATTCCATGTGGTTTTGATCTGGGTGATCAGAGTGATTATAGACCTTTTAAGTGTATGAAAGAGATGCTGCAGTTAAATATGGTGCATAATGTGATATTTACAAACCTTTTGCATCAGTGTTATGTGCAGGATGGGATGCCAGAGCAGACTGACCGATTGCATTGTAACAAGAAACTCGGTTCCAAAACTGAGGAGTTTTTAGTTTATTTGAACAGGAGCAGGATCAATACTTTTTTTTTTTTTAATCATTGCAGTGCATCAGCAGTAAAAACATGAGATGGTGATGTCCGTCCCATTTTTACTCAACTTAGAAGCATTAAAGTAAACTACATTTTAAGGGAATTGTAAAGTACCAACTTCAGAGTAAAATGGTCTTGCATGACAAAGACGATACAGACGAAACTCATGCACCCAGCAATGATGATGACTGATCACCTGTGCTCAGAGGTGTTCTATCAGCAGTATGGTCAGCCTGAAGATATTTTTTGAATGCTGAAATTAGGATGAGTTGTGCATCTGGAGGAGTCTCACTTGTGAATGTGATGGCAATCTTTTGGCCAGAATCAGCAGCTGCTGCAAACTCGGCGTGTGTGTGTGTGTATACATATATACACAAATGTACACATGTATATACACGTGTATGCCATGATTATGTAGGATTTATCATAATTAAAAACCCTTCAGAATCAACATTTTCTTTTGGATACGATATTTGAAAGTGCTCCCGCAAATGTTGGCCATTGATTGCAAAAAAGATTTGTTAATTTCTACTCACAAAAAAAGTAGTTTTCCTAACAAATCAGTTCAAGACCATATTGCAAAAATTGGTACACCCCAATTTGTCTTCCCATTTAAGTCTTTAAACCCTTTCCCATTTCATGCTGTCAGCAATGACACCACATGGAAGAGAAACGTCATAGGACCTGAGAAAGGAAACAATCTCTTTACACAAGACAGGTGAAGGCTACAAGGAGATCAGCAAGGCTTGAACAGTCAAAAATACTGTGGCAAAGGCGATACAAAATTTAAGAAAGACTGCTGCATTTTTGAAAAACAGGGTGAAAGGGTGAAGTGGCCAAGTATGTCTCCCGATCTGAACCCAATCGAACACCTATTGGGAATTCTGAAGATGAGCAAGTTCTGCATCTCTCCATCCAGCATCCAGGCTCTGAAAGAGGTGGTTTTTGAAGAATGGAAAAAGATAGATGTTGCACTATGTCGCCAACTTGTTCTTTCAATGCCGAGAAGACGATGCTGTCCTTAAAAATCAGAGGTCGTACAAAATACTGGATGTCGTAGTTTTTGTTGTGGGATGTATTCATTTTTACATCAGGTAATCTGAGTAAGATTTTGTACCTTACTTTCATGTTATGAGTTTAAATGTTCTATAAAACTAATATTGTCAAAATTTTGGAAGTTCTTGTGTTTATTCAGATACTAATTAAAATCCTACTTTTCAAATGGAGTGTACTCATTTCTGCTGAGCACTGCATACACACACACACACGCGCGCGCGCACGCACACACACACACTCATTCACAGCCAATCGAGTATTATTCTCCTCTCCTCTGTTCTTA
>CAAKHG010000833.1:0-13102 GCA_901007715.1 Dactylopterus volitans
AGAGAAGAGAGACACACACACACACACACACACACACACACACACACGTTGACGCTGCCACACCGGTGCCCACTGCAGACTGTCGCTCTCACCGCAAAGCCACCACCTTAACCCTCCAGATTCATTCAACAATGCAACTGCGAGTAATAAAGAGGGATCATCAGAGACCCTCTAATCTGCTAACCCTCATGCTAACACACAAGCATGCTAATCCTAGCGTGTGCTAATCCTAGCGTGTGCTAACCCTAGCGTGTGCTAACGGCTAGGAACATTTTCAATGAGTTTAAGTTTAAAATCCTCCTTCAATCAGCCAGAGAAAACGACCATATGTGTGTGTGTGTCCAGGTATCGTGTTTGGTGCAGCGTGCACTCTCAGCCACATGGGGGCGGTGCTGAGGCAGGCGGTGGCGACTCTTCCTCCTCACCAGACCGAAGTCTTCCTCGCTGTCCTGGAGCAGCTGCGCTGGTTCGCTGGGCAGCAGATTCGCAACGTGGCCGTGAGTCTCTCAGTCTCTCGCCCGGGTGGACGGCGGCTGCGTTTTAATTGGCTGCTCTTCTGGAGCCGCCGAGTCTCGCACAAGCTGGCAGCGGAAAACGACTTTAAACAGATGATTTCAAACTGTGCTTTCGATAGAATTTTTGGAAAGATGACAAACGTGTCATAGTTCAAGGAAGCTGTGAGAGCGCCGTCCCCCTCGTGTTTGCTGGCTGGAAATAGACAAAGTTCAGGAAACCTTGGACAGCGTTTCCAGAAAACACACAGTGCCAGTGTGCAGCTCAGGGTGTTTGGAGTGTGGAGTGTTTCCAAGGTTTAGACTGAGCTGATGGGGGGTTCAAGGATGTCAGGAGAGTGCAGCATCTCCAGGAGACACACAGAAACCGACCCCATACTTTGATCAGAAGCACGTTTACGTCGCGTGTAGCTAACCTGTGTTGTGTCTCGCGTGTGTGTGTCATTTGAGGCTGTTGGTGGAAACATCATGACCGCCAGCCCGATATCAGACCTCAACCCTGTTTTCATGGCGGCCGGCTGCAAACTCACGCTGACGGACAAAGGTAGCGTACACAAACACACCACGTGAGCTTCCAGGAATGTGTTTCACCAGAGACCCGAGTCTGTGTAGAGGAGTTCACAGGGCCGCGTCGCAGGCAGCGAAGCCCTGCGCTCCCTCGGAGGTTCAACGGCGAGCGTTTATGATGGATCATAAATGTGTTATGCTCGACTTTTATGAGCGACTCGTTGCTGCTTCTCGGTGGAAGGACGTCATGTCTCAATAGAAGTGATCCTGTCACAGTCACGCTGCCTTCACTTGCTCCATATTTTTACGCCTGCAGAAACTTATGGAAACATGAAAACTTATTAGCATGTCGATGTTCCCTTGATGTTGGTCTCACCATGAAAAGATACCGCTGAAAATCACACGTCCAACAGCATCTAAACGCAACGCGCTTAAACAACCAACCTGAAAAAATGACAACGAAATTCTTCATGTCACCAGAAAATATTATAGTCTTGATGATTTTACGAAAGGTTTGTATTAAATGACCTTTGACCCCTGTCTCCCTCTGCCAGATGGCAGCCGCGTGGTTCGGATGGACGAAAGTTTCTTTACAGGTTACAGGAAGACAATTCTGCGACCACAAGAGATCCTGCTCTCCATAGAGATCCCGCACAGCAAGAAGGTGGATGCGGCATCGCCATGGCACCGCCTAGCAACCAATATTTGTCGCTTAGCAACCAACGTCACAATCTGACGCCGGCGTCTGTGCGCTTTTCCTCCTCAGAGTCAGTTTGTCTCCGCCTTCAAGCAGTCGCCTCGCCGTGAGGATGACATCAGCATTGTCACCACGGCGATGAGTGTCACCTTTGCCCCTGGCACAAGTGTGGTGGAGGACTTGAGGCTGAGCTATGGCGGCATGGCGGCGACCACAGTGCTGGCGAAAGAGACGGCAAGCAAACTGCGGGGAAGGTAACGTGCAAGGAGGGAAGGAAGGAAGGGAGGAAGGAAGGAAGGAAGGAAGGAAGGAAGGAAGGAAGGAAGGAAGGAAAGAAGGACGGACGTAATGCTCTCTTATGTCATTGCAGATGCTGGGGGGAGGAGCTTCTGCAGGAGGCCTGCGCCTCTTTGGCTGAGGAGATGACCCTTGACCCGTCGGTGCCCGGCGGCATGGTGACATACCGGCGAACTTTGACCCTCAGCCTCTTCTACAAGTTCTACCTGACGGTGCTGCAGAAGCTCAGAGGGCAGGTCAGCTGAGTCTTAGTGTGACAACTCAACACTGGAAACCTGTTGTCCTCACCTAGCAACAGTCACCTGGCAACCACCGTCTAGTAACCTCGAGTAGCCACTTTCTGTCTCCTACAACCACTGTGTTCGTCACTGTCATCCAGCATCAGTCATACAGCAACGCGTAGGAGTTGCCGAGCAACTACCATTCGTTCCCTAGCAACCACATCATCCTTCAAGGACAGCTGGGCCTGATTGGTGCGTGTTTTTGGTTGTGCGTCTGTCAGGGTGTGACCGTGGACGAGCTCGGGTCCGAGTGTCTCAGCGCGACGGAGATTTACCACCCGGAGACGCCGTCCAGTGTCCAGGTCTACCAGGTGAACCAGGACTCAGCCGCGCAACCTTCCCAGCCCACTTCAGCTGACCGATGCTCACGTCGTCCGGGTGTGTAAAATCCACTTCTCCTGCAGGCGGTGCCGGAGGGGCGGAGCAAGGATGACGTGGTGGGCCGTCCCGTCATGCACCTGTCGGCGATGCAGCAGGCGACGGGCGAGGCGGTTTACTGTGACGACATTCCGCTGTACGAGAACGAGCTCTACCTGGCACTGGTCACCAGCAGCAAGGCGCACGCTCGCATTGTGTAAGACTCAACACACACACCCACACACACACACCTGCAGACACGCACCTGCACGTCTCTAACGCAGGTGTGTGTTGCAGCTCCATCGACACCTCAGCGGCGGAGCGTTCGCCCGGCGTGGTCTGCTGCGTGTTTGCCGACGACATCCCCGGCAGCAACGCCACCGGGCCCATCGACTACGATGAGACCGTCCTGGCCAACCAGAAGGTACGGCTCCCCTCCTCTGACCAATCGGGTGGCTGGGCTCATGGGCGTGTTGGTCATGTGTCTCCCCGCTCGCTGCAGGTCACGTGCGTGGGTCACATCATCGGCGCCGTGGTGGCCGACACGCAGTCTAACGCTCAGAGAGCCGCCAGGGCCGTCAAGATCCAGTATGAGGAGCTCCAGCCCATCATCACCATTCAGGTGAGCGCGGCGCCACCTGCAGGTCCCCCTGCTGCCCCCTTCGGGATTTTGTGAGATGTGCTTTGTTATTTTGTACATGAAGTTAGATGATCAACTTTGGCATGACAACCAAAGTGCAGCTGAGCTCGGCTGCTGTTAGCATGCTAATGTGGCTACATCAGAATCAGAGGCCTGGTCAGAGTTGTGTTTGAAATCTGACACGTCAGCTAGCATGTCAGCGTTAGCATCAGCTCATTTCTTGTAGCAAAGGGGGTGAGATAACATGCAAAAAATGAACGCTTAAAGTATAAATCTGGTTGATTGACAGGAAGCCATCGCTGCCCAGTCCTTCTATCAGCCAATCAGAACCATCCAGAAGGGAGACGTGGAGGCGGGCTTCAATCAGGCAGACCACGTCCTGGAGGGTGAGGATTGCAACTGACTTCCTCCTTGGCAACAGCTGATCAGATATTGATGAGTGATTGACTGACTGTGTGTCAGGTGAGATGCACATCGGCGGTCAGGAGCATTTCTACCTGGAGACCAACGTCACTCTGGCTGTCCCCCGAGAAGACGGCGAGATGGAGCTGTTTGTGTCCACGCAGTCGGCCTCCAAGACACAGGTGAGGGCAAAGGGCCCCGCTGACTCCACAGCTGCATGTACTGCATCGACAAGTCTTAATACTGCACCCATGAGTGTTTATACTGCATCTATGAGAGTTTGTACTGCATCTACTCCTGCATGTAGTGAACTCCCACTGCATTTACTGCATCTACAAGTCTTTATGCTGAACCTGCTACTGCATGTACTGCATCTATAAGTCTTTATACTGCATCAACACGTCTTTATACTGCATTTGAGAGTGTTTATACTGCATCAACACATCTTTATACTGCATCTACTACTGCATGTAGTGAACTACTAGTGATGTAGTGCATCTACTACTGCATGTACTGCATCTAAAAGTCTTTATACTGCATCTATGAGTGTTTAAACTGCATCTACAACTGCATGTGCTGCATCTACTACTGCATGTACTGCATCTACAAGTTCTTATCCTGCATTATCTACTACTGTGTGTACTGGATGTCCACTTGTTTACACTGCATCTATTAGTGTTTGTCTTGTATCTGCTACTGCATCTATAAGTGTTAATACTGCAGCTGCTGCTTCATGTACTGCATCTACCGTGTGTGTGTGTGTGTGTGTGTGTGTGTGTGTGTGTGTGTGTGTGTGTCTCAGTCGCTGGTGGCGAAGGCCTTGGGTGTCCCTGCTAACAGGGTGGTGGTCCGGGTGAAGAGAATGGGTGGTGGTTTCGGTGGGAAGGAGAGTCGCACCACCATCCTGTCCACAGTGGTTGCCGTGGCAGCAAACAAGTACGACTGTGTCAATCACTTTCTTCCATTCCAGAATCATGAAGCCTTAAACATCTTCTTCCTTAACATCCGTCTCCATGTCGCTCTCTATCGTGGTGCGACTCAGGCTGAGGAGGCCAGTCAGGTGCATGCTGGACAGAGACGAGGACATGCTGGTCACTGGAGGTCGACACCCCTTTTATGGAAAATACAAGGTGGGAGGAGCCTGTCTTCTTCTTCTTCTGCTGCCTTTGCCGTTGCCTTTGCCGGTTGCCGCGCTCACTCTGCCCCCTCCTCCCAGGTGGGTTTTCTAAACAGCGGGAAGGTGGTGTCTCTGGACGTGTCCTACTACAGTAACGTGGGGAACTCCATGGATCTCTCGCTGTCTGTGAGTGTCAGAGCGACTTCTCCTCTCCGCGCCGTCCGCTCGCGTTGACGCTGACGTGCTTTCCCGCGCGTGTCGTCGAGGTCATGGAGCGCGCTCTGTTCCACATGGTGAACTCGTACAGCGTGGCCAACGTGCGAGGCCACGGCTTCCTGTGCCGCACCAACCTGCCGTCCAACACCGCCTTCAGGGGCTTTGGGGGGCCGCAGGGCATGATGGTCGCCGAGAGCTGGATGACCGACGTCGCCCAGAAACTGAATCGACCGGCCAGTGAGGTTCGTACAAGTCCAATTCACCACCGCCAGCTGGCGGGAACATGCCGTCCAATCAGTGTGCGCGTGTCCTCGTGCAGGTGCGGCGGTTGAACCTGTGTGTGGAAGGTGAGGTGACCCCCTACAACCAGATCCTGGACCAGGTCACTCTGGACCGCTGCTGGGACGAGTGCCTGAGCCGCTCCGGATACCAGCAGCGGCGAGCCGCCGTGCAGCTCTACAACAGGTAACGGCGGACGCCACCTGGTCACCTTAACAGCAACGGCGTGAACCTGAATCACCAGGTCAAAGGTCAAAGGTCACCATCTGTTCTAATTCTGTTTGCATAACAGAACTGCAGTAATATTACACAAGAGTAAACATTTTCGGCATCATACAAATTGTCGCATTTGTTGCTTAGTGTATTTCCATATACACACATAGAAATATACACATGAAAAATAGATAGTACAACTTAGTACTATCAAATAGTTACAACTAATGTGCAAGAACATAAATGAGAAATACCAAAATAATATGATAATAATTTATAAAACTCATTCATTGGGTGAAAATACACTTAATCAGTTATGAAAAGCAGAATACAGAAGCTCAAAGTTCACTTCATAATTCTTCTATTATAGCAGATTAATTTGTTCAATTATTGTTATTTAGTTTGGGAGATTTTAGGTTCATGGATATGAAATGTAGTGATCGAAATGAGCAAGCCGACAGTCCTTTTTTTCAATTTTCATTTTCATAGTATCAAGGGCGTAAAATAAATCAAATAAAGGAGTTAAATATTGTTCTTTGAATATCTGATATTCTAATACCTTCTAAATTAATTGCATATGTGGTTTGTGGAGCTAAACAGATCTTTTCTTTCCCCAGAATGCTAATGAGTATCCACAGTCATAATTCATAATCGTTAATAGTTTCCCTCTTCAGTTATACAAACTTAACATTTTTTGTCAATTTCCTCGAATCTACATATGAGTTTGTCAGTTGGATAAATGTTATGTATTATTTTAAAGTGCAGTTCTTTAAATCTGTGTCGTCATTGCTGTTTTTCTGCGTCTTTATCAGAATCAGAATCGTTTATTGATCCTCTTGGGAACCAACTTTGGGTACAGATGCTCCATGCAAGACTGTACACACACACACACACACACACACAGAAGTTAGAGAGGTCGCTGCAATTATGAAACAGTCACACACAATTTTAATTTAATTTAATTTAATTATACTTTATTAATCCCTAGGGAGGGTTGCCTCAGGGAAATTAGCTGAGGGTTAGATGAATAAAATATGAATAAGTAATATTATAAACATGATTTGTAATATAAATAAAGAGACATACATAGTATGTAGAGTGTATTGTGCAATATGCATAATACTTGATTTATTCTGCTTTACTTCCTGTGATGCGGCAGCTTTTCAGATTAAAAGCCTCACTGTTACAAAAACCCGGCCGCTGTGTTTTCTGCTGGCAGACAGAACCGCTGGACCAAGCGCGGCCTCGCCATGGTGCCCACCACGTTCGGCATCAGCTTCACCGCCGTCTTCCTCAACCAGGTCCTCAACACCGCTCTCCCATGAACATCATGGCTTCTCTCTTCTTCTGGCTTTTGAATGTTTGAACGCTGATGTGAGTGTGCTGCTGCAGGCCGGCGCGCTCGTCCACATCTACACCGACGGCTCGGTGCTCCTGACCCACGGCGGGACCGAGATGGGTCAAGGACTCCACACCAAGATGGTCCAGGTACCGAACCTCACCGCAGACACATGAGCGCCCTGTCCTCCTCAGAACCGGTTCTGATCTGAGACGGAGCAGAACGGAACCGACGAGAGTCGCGGAGATTCAGTCAGGACCTTTTTTTTATCCGGTCACCACACGATTGATCGCAAACCCGAGAAGATGTTTCCTGCATCGAAGTTAAAAACGGTTGAACGAAACGGCATCACGCTGCAGCTGAAGTGGCGACCGCCCGCTGAGGCTGTGATGGATGAAAGCTGCTTTGATTCATCAACCTGACAAGAAACATGTTAATAACCTTTTATTCAGTTCAATTAAAAAAACTTCATTATTTCATCCATAAGAGCCTGGTCGAGAAGCATTCCTGAATTTCACTCATATTTTTATTTTCTAATGCTTTGAGACTTTTGATTCGACCCAAGAGGACATCACCATGCATCTTTTATCTATATACTGTGTGTTTATATTAATATGTATATTTTATATGATTCATACATGTTATGTATTATAATTATTTATATATTACTTATAAATCTTTTTTATAATTATTAAATCCTTAGGTTTAATGGATGGTCACTATTTTAACTTTAGTCTCTGGATCATGTTGTTTGCTGAAAACCAGTAAAATGAATTTAAGAGGCAGTCCTCTGTTTCCCAGGGTCAAAGGTCAGCACGTGACATGAAATTTTAATCATTTTCATATGTTTGAAAAGACTTGTTAGTTTGCAGTTCATCCAAGTATAAATGGCATCTCGTGGCAGCTTGTGGCCATCTAGGGGCCATAAGACAAACTGCAGCATTTGTTTTTGTTTTTGTTTTGTTTTTTTAAATCAAACTTCTACAGCCTTTCTAAAGGAAGACTCTTATTTTGAAGGAACTGTGTGTGTCCCCAGGTGGCCAGCAGGGTTCTGGGCATCCCCATTTCAAAGATCCACATTTCAGAGACCAGCACCAACACGGTCCCCAACACCAGTCCCACCGCAGCCTCGGCCTCCTCCGACCTCAACGGGGCCGCCGTGCAGAACGCCTGCCAGATCCTGGTGGAGCGCCTGGAGCCGTACAGGACCAAGGACCCTGAAGGCTCATGGGAAGACTGGGTGAGCGGCTGCAGCAGAGAGATCCCGAGGAACCGCTCCAGTTCCTTTGTCAAAGCGGTGACTGAGCCTGTGCTGACTGTGGTTGCAGGTGAGGGCGGCGTACTTCCACCGGGTCAGCCTGAGCGCCACCGGCTTCTACAGGTGAGCTGAGTTTGCGCGGCGCCGCGCCGGGAAATGTTCCGCTAAAGCCGCTAAAGCCGCGCCGGCCGCTGTTTCCCGCCAGGACTCCCGACCTCGGCTACGACTTTGACTCCAACTCCGGCCGAGCGTTCAACTACTTCAGCTACGGCGTCGCCTGCTCAGAGGTGGAGATCGACTGCCTGACCGGCGCTCACAAGGTCAGCAGGTCACACCTCGTTATCGATGATCATGATCAGAAATCGCTGGTATGGATTTGTTCATGCAGTTGTGAGTTCTGCACCTATGTGCAGATGATTCCCGAATTCTGTTGGGTTAACTGTCACATGGGCTTTGATGCCCACTGCTCTTTTATTTTACCGAATGGGTTTAATTCTTCTTCTTCTTCTTCTTCTTCTTCTTCTTCTTCGTCTTCTTCACCCAGGCTTCCTCCATGTTTTGCTGGTTAGCGCCCTCTTCATGCTTTAATCCGCAGAAACCATTCAGCATTTCATCCAAATGTTCAGCTTTTCATGCACATTTATTCTTCCATTCAAACTCTTTGAGAAGTTTGAAACATCTTCCAGGGGTAATGGTGCCGCTCAAATGAATGGGCAGCTTTCTTGAGCTTCAGCATCAAAGACATTCATGTTTCAGTTGAGCTTTTTTCGACCCATCTTTGCAGCATCTCAGCATTCACGTGCATTTTCTGTGTTTTCCCACGTTCACGTTTGCGATGCGACTGTCAGAGTTTTGATCTTAGAGGTGTCTGACATGTCCACACGGGATCACCTGGAGAGGTGAACCTTACAGGACCTTACAGGTCACCTGTAAAAGACAAAAGAAGAGCTTTTTAACTTCCTGTAAATGTTTTAAAACAAACCTTGCTAAATAAATAGAACACAAAAAAAAGATTGAATACATGTTTGAAGTTATGCCGCTGCACTTACTGCGCAGAACCTGAGCACCACCATCGTGATGGACGTCGGCCACAGCCTCAACCCGGCGATAGACATCGGACAGGTGAGCGGATCGGCGCTCAAGCGGCTGACGGCCGAGTGAACTCTGTGACCCTCCAGCGCCACCTTTCTGTCTTTGCCGGTCTGCGCAGGTGGAGGGGGCCTTCATGCAGGGTCTGGGGCTCTTCACCCTGGAGGAGCTCCATTATTCCCCCCGCGGCGTCCTGCTCACACGGGGTCCCGGCTCTTATAAGATCCCGGCCTTTGGTGACATCCCCACCCAGCTGACCGTGTCGCTGCTGCGCGACGCGCCCAACGACAAGGCCATCTTCGCCTCCAAGGTAACGCTCACCCGGAACGTTGGGGGTGGAGGGACGTGATGTGGAAGCAGGTGACAAACACAGAGCCTTCTCCCCGCCAGGCTGTGGGCGAGCCTCCCCTCTTCCTGGCGTCGTCCGTTTTCTTCGCCATCAAAGACGCCATCAGTGCCGCCCGGGCGGAGTCGGGCGTCAGCGGGCCGTTCAGGCTGGACAGCCCCGCCTCCGCCGAGAGGATCCGCAACGCCTGCGTCGACCGATTCACCATACTGGTAGGAAAAGGGACAAAATGGACGTTTCAGTCACATGACCTCGCACTCACCCGTTGATTCACGTACCCGCTAATGCGACCAAAGAAGGCGCCCCATAGTCTCGCCCTCAGTGATCAGCAAAGGTGCCTCCATCTGTTTTTGCCGCTAATGGGACTGGTCTTGCGTTGCAGTGTCCTCCCGCTGAAGCCGGCACCTTCACACCCTGGTCCGTTCAGGTCTAGACATCAAGTCAACGCAAAAACCTGCCACCGGGCCAGCAGAGCGACGCCGCACAAACACCAGGCGCCGTTAGTCACTCGGCTAGGCCCTGACGCCAGCTGCTGCTGCTGCTGCTGCTGCCGCTGCCGCTGCTGCGGTGGATCTTTTCACTCAACCCAGGACAAAACAACCAATCACATGGTTCCGTTTTTCAAAGTCGGGCCCAAGATTTCAAAATCTGTGAGGAGTTCTAATCACTCGAGGAAGCAGCCCAACGCAACCAGTGGCTCGTTACTGCTGAACAGGCATGCTAATGCTAACCCGCTAACCGCGGACATGTGACACGTGATACGAATCAAAGGTTTACTGCAACAGTCCAACAAATGTGAATGATCAAGCTGTCAAATCTGCACTTTGACCTCGTGTCGCTGAATCGGATGATCACTTCTGCTGCCTCGTTGCTTTCTGCACTCTGCAACAAATAAAAGCTTTATTTACTGGAGAGAAATGAAGTGGCGGCCTTTGCTTCCGATAACGTTTAACTAATGAAGAAGGCAAATAATAAAACTTTGCACTTTACTTTTACATCATAAAACCAGCCGCGGGAGCAACGGAACCAAGGCGTCTCTGCGACGTGATTGGCTCCAGCCGTCTTCCATAGACGTGTCAGAGCTGCACTTTCATGTTAATTACGAGGCGAGAGGTGTGAAGTGTGACCTGCACGGTTGACTGCAGGATCCGAGGTGAGAACATGACATCCTCCAAACGGTCCTCAAACACGATCTGAGCATTTGTGGCATATTTCAGCTGCTCATCATGAGCCTCCCGTTTATAACCAGTTTTTTTTCCCATCTCTTCACCATGTCACCGCACTGGAAAGAGTACCACCACTGTGAGGAGAAGTGGAAGTGCTTCAATCACAGAGCTGAAATGGAAAAAGTAGGTCAGTGAAAGGGGACTTCCACTTTTCCTTAAAGGGGATGATGATGATGGTGTCAACCAGGGAGGTGGAGGTGAAGAGGAGGAGTGAGGAGGAGGAGGAGCTGCGGGCAGCCCGAGAGCGCGCTGGTTCAGTCGCATCATGGCTCCGCGGAGGATGGAGACCAAACCGGTGATCTTCTGCGTGAAGACGCTGCTGCTGCTCTACTCCTTCATCTTCTGGGTGAGAAAACAGAAACCCCTCAGGAGCCTCTTTGTTTGTCTTTGTTCATCATTGTCTCGCAGCTGCGTCTCACTGAAAACTAAATGCAGATGAAACCTTTGCTCACAAATATCATAAAACTTTAGTGGAAGTTAGCTGGATCTGTTCCATTTTATTTCATTTCATCATGTTTTCATCCCATGATGCCTCTTTATCTAACTGACTAACATTTTCAAAGGTTGGTGACAAGGAATTTACCAGTTTGGCTGCTGATTGTTTTTTTGTTTGTTTGTTTTTTTAAATATAAACCTCTGAAGTCGGAAACAGGAGCATTTACAGACAGAATAGTTTTATTTGTGTTCCTGATGAAGAGTTTGTAGGTCAGGTGATGAGGTCAGAGGTCACACAGAGGAGAGGAGCTCCAGTAATTATCGAAGGAGTGAGGAGGAGGAGTGTGAAGCTGCGACACCCAGGCGATAATGAAGCTCGGAAAACACCACGACAAGAAGGTTCTGGTGCATTTAGCCCTCAGAGTTGTCTAGTTCAGGCTGTTGTCAGGGGTTAGCCTAGCTTTGTTAGCGTGACCCAGTGACATATGGACGTCTTTGCTTTGCCGGTGTCAGAAGACATTGAAATTCAGCTGCAGAAACATATGAAATCCGTTTGTTTGGCGTGAATGGTGCCCTATTTGTTGTCTAGTCATGATAGCTAATCACTCATCACGACAAAAAACAGGACGTGCCGGTGCGACTGGTGGTGCCACTGGTACTTTTGTTGATCACACACACGCACACACACACACACGCACACGCACACGCACACACACACACGCACACGCACACGCACACACACACACACACACACACACACAGAGTTTGTTTTGTTGTGACAACGTCGTTGCGGCTCGATTGTTCGTCTTCACGTCTCAATGCCAGTTTGTCACCTCGCTGCCAAACAAAACATCGCACGAGTCATGTGGTGCTGAATCACAGCACCACACACACACACACACACACTCACACACACATACACACCCACTCGTGAGGACCTGACCCATCGCCCCCACCATGAAGTGAACCCACTGAACTGAACCCAGATCAAGACCACGATGTGATCCACAAATCACACACACACGTAGTATTCTGTGTCAGATGTGCAGTACCTCTGATTCATCAATAATCCTGATTGATTGCTGAGGCCCCGCCCCCCCACAGGTGACAGGGGTGGTGCTGCTCTGCGTGGGCTTGTGGTGGAGGTTCATGCTGGGCCCCTACAAGCTGCTGATCTCCAGCGGCCCGTCCAATGCGCCGTACGTCCTCACCGGCACCGGAGCCGCCATCGTGCTGTTTGGCCTGTTTGGCTGCTTCGCCACCTGCAGGGGGCGCCCCTGGATGTTAAAGCTGGTGAGACTGTGCTCTTTTTCATCACTCATGCAGTGAGGACTCAAGCAGCCGGTTAGCTTAGCTCAGCTTTGCTTAGTTCAAAAGTGATGAAGCTTTTGAACTTTGTGCTAAAGCTAGCTAAAGCTAGCTATCAAAACTTTAACAAAACTTACTTTTTACAAAAAGTGAGATATGATAAGACTCTGTATTCATCTTTTGGCTCAGCTTCCAACCTTTGTGGCTAAGCCAAGCTAATCTGCTGCTATATGTAGCTTCGCACTCGACATACACACATTTTTAGAGGAAGAAGAAGATGAAGAGGTTTTTATTGTGATTGTATAGTGTTCGATGAAAATGAATTTTCATAAAAAGAATTTTACACTATGATTAGCATGAACAGGTTTCCTTTTGTGGTTCTGCATGACAGATTATGACCTCTGACCTGTATATTTGACCTCTGCAGTATGCTGTGTTCCTGTCTCTGGTCTTCATGACGGAGCTCATCGCTGGAATCTCTGGCTTCATTTTTCGTCACGAGGTTAAACGCCCCACCCTCACACACACACACACACACACACACACGCACACACAGAAAAACAAACAGTATAGTACCTCTGGC
>CAAKHG010000834.1:10499-22877 GCA_901007715.1 Dactylopterus volitans
ACACTACCTGATTCTCTACAAACATCTAAAAGCAGCTGGTTTTGTGACTTGTTTTGTTTAGATCATCCAGCAGGCAGGACAGGTGTGGTTTCCAGATTCTGCTTTCAAAACAGCCCAGGCTATTAAGGACCTGAACCGAGAGGGCTTACCTCTCATCGTGTTTGCCAACTGGAGAGGCTTTTCTGGAGGAATGAAAGGTATCTCTTGGGTCATGGTCAAATTCGTCAATCTGGAGTTAAATGTACTCATTAACTCATATCAAATTCTTTTTATAATTGTTTTTAGATATGTATGACCAAGTGTTGAAGTTTGGTGCCTACATTGTGGATGGGCTTAGGGAGTACAAGCATCCTGTACTGGTCTATATTCCACCCCAGGCTGAGCTGAGGGGAGGCTCCTGGGTGGTGATAGATCCCACTATCAACCCTCGTCACATGGAGATGTACGCTGACAAAGACAGTCGGTGAGTTGGATGGGAAAGAGGTAAATTAAGGGAATGTCCTTTTTTGGACCATATTTTGTTCAAACCATTCATATCTCCAGAGGGGGAGTGTTGGAGCCTGAAGGGACTGTCGAGATCAAGTTTAGGAGGAAGGACCTGGTGAAAACCATGAGAAGAGTAGATCCAGTCTATATGAGCTTGGCTGAAAGACTGGGTGAGTCCCCTCACTTCCAATTATAGTCCTTTACTGTTGTCTATGTCCGTAGCCCTGTTCTCATTTGTAGCTTTGTTCATCCTCCCATCCTGTTATAGTAAGGAGCAATATATCGGGCGCATGTGTGCTTTCACTTGTGTTCTTCTGTTGATTGTATCATCTTCTCTGCACTCCCCTGGGAGAAGTGTCAATCACAGCCTGCTCAGGATCAATCATCGGCTCTCTTGTCTTTTCCATGCAGACCATTGATTTGCCTCGCAGCTCATAGGAACTGTTATCCAATGCTATGTGGGCTTGGTGCTTTGGGCAAACTGTTGGAATGGAGGGTTATTGAGGAGGGGTTGAGAGCTCACAGATTGGAATTGACAGAAATCAGTCTTTGGTGACAGGAGTCTGGGGGAGCAGAAAGCAAAATGCTGTTAACAGTTTAGTCACTGCCGCGTACTTAAGTAGATCCTCACTTGATGATATCTGGGGAAGGTCAAACGGATAGAAACATTCATATATAAGTTCATCATGAATGATGATGTATGAGTATTTTATTTATACATCAGGAAAAACAGTAGTTTGTTTTTCTGTACATGATAAGTGCTGTATTTTTTTTGAATCAGGAAATTGGTCTGGGCCAGTGAATTAGCAAGTGAGATAGCGTTTTCCAAATTCTTCCTGCAGATATTGACAGTTGTCCTGACTTGCAATGATCTGGTTCAGGGTTATCTAGATTCATACGTACCATCACCGTGGAAAGGCTCCAGAATACGTTAATTTGTTAGGATGTTTTTGCATGTCACAGACAATGTCCTCCTATTCCAAGTCCACACCACCTACTTAGAAATAATCCCCATCCTAGAATTATTTTTTAGATGGTCATATAATAAATTTTGTCTTCCATTTATAACTAGTGCTGTCACTAGTTATAAATGGTTCAGCACTCAGTGTTCACCATATTAATGTCCATGCTTTTGTTCAGAATTTTTTGGCTTAAAACCTATAAGTAATCCTGGCACGCTGTATATCCCACACATATGAATAGTAACTGCAAACTCCATTAATGTATTAATTATAATAACTGTTGAGGTTTTCAGTGTTATATTTAATTTTGTTTTGCCTTTTGCCGTTCACAACAGGAACTCCAGAGCTTAGTCCCCCTGATCGTAAGGAGCTGGAGACCAAGCTGAAGGAGCGAGAAGAGTTTCTTCTGCCCATCTACCACCAGGTGGCCGTGCAGTTTGCAGACCTCCATGACACCCCTGGACGTATGCAAGAGAAGGGCGTAATCACGGTGAAGCCTTTTTTGCTGTCTCGTGTTTTGTTGATACATGTATGTATGAATAACCTGAAATGCCCGCAAGGGACTGTCAGTCTACCTGCTGCTGCTGCTGCTGCATCTGCTCAGTGAATAATGTTTTGTCTCAGCAGGCTTAGAGGATCCTCCTCATAATTATCTTCTGATGATGTCGGTCGATAACCTTAGAAAGCACAGAGCGGCCCCAGGCCTTCCCAGTCCCATTTTTCACATACAAGCACACAGACACTTTGCTCACATGATCAGATGGGTGTTTTACAGATGGATAGCAGTCAAGAGCTCACAGTATGGACTATCAAGACGCATCAACTATACTGGCCTGCATGTTCTAATTAAGTACATCAGCAGCGTTATCATATCACATGCAGCATTGATAGTTAAATACTATAGATGAATGGACAACATGGGCATCCTTACTGATCTGCTGACAGTAATTTGTTAGGAATGTCACATTAAAATGAAGTTATTGTGATGCAGCACTGTCTGCTCAAATGAAAAAACATCAAATCCTAAAAGTATTCATGTCCACCTATCCTCTAACATGACTTTTACTGACATGGTAAATGTGGGAGATAGTAGCATTTCCTTCTGACAATCAACTTGTTTTGGTCTGTTGCCCGTTTTCACAGGATATCCTGGAATGGCAAACTTCCCGTCAGTTCTTCTACTGGCGTTTGCGGCGTCTGCTCCTGGAGGACACGGTAAAGCGGAAGATCCAAGCTGCCAACAGTGAGCTGACAGATGGGCAGATTCAGGCAATGCTGCGCCGCTGGTTTGTAGAGGCTGAAGGGGCTGTCAAGGTAACCTCCACTACACACTATCAAGCTAAGTTTATGCTCGCGGCTGTATGGCCTGTTAGAGGGTGCGTGCACCAATTATGATCAGCAAACTATCTGGCTTGGTCATGCAGCCAACTTTTTGAGACTATGAGCCTACTGCATTAGCGGTGCTCCTCCTGTCAGCATGGAGGCTTTCAAAACGGTGACGGAGCAGAAGCTTATGTAAACCCACCTCATTCAGCTGTTTCATATTCAAATTCTTTTTTTTTTTTGTAGTAAATGCATTTGATTTTGCATAAACTCTAAAATGTGCCATACTGTGATTTGAAGGAGACTTTTTTTAATTTTGACTGAGACCATATTCTACTCAAATAATGAGCCCCTCACAGGATTAAAATAATTTACTCAGCTGCTTTGGAAATATAGACTTCCAACAAGGGCTATAAAAATTGCATTAGACAGCTTTCATTATAAAATCAAACTGTTCTAAAGCCAAGAGATTCTTAGAAAGTCTTCCAATTACACCGAAATCTGGAAATTGGCTTTTTTATTTTTTTCAACACATCTACTCTTATTCAAGTCATTGTATTCTGTCTCATTCGACGAATGACATGAGTCTTTGACATGTACCTTTTTAATTTAACATCTCAGTGTGTTGACATCTTCTCGTGGAGGTCTGTAGACTCTCTGTGGTAAAGATTAGCTTTTTGTGCCTCTGATCCAGTGACAGCCTGGCCAGCATTTAATTTTCATGTTGTCTGTCCTTCATGGTCAAGGTGAACGTGACCTTTTTGGTCATAACTCTATATCATCTGCTGATTATGTGTAAAAAAAAAAAAAAAAAATACAAGCATGTCTAAAACCATGAAAAAAATATTTGTGGAATGCTCTGAGAACATTTCTTCCAATTTTGCACAAATGTCAGTTTGGGATCAAGGATGACTGAGGTTGACTTTGGTGGTCAAAGGTCAAGGTCACTGTGACTTCACAAAAAAAATGAAGAAATGGCATTTTCTATCCACACGGTTGAAGGCAAACTTCACTGTGACCCATGTCAAGTCTAATGAACATGATATTAAAATATCAGTATATATTTCGGCAGCAGTTCCTTTAAAGTCTTGACAACATGCATTATGGCCAAAAATGAATCTAAACCGTAACATGAGTGGATTGCGGAGATATACAGCCACATCCCCTCTGCAGACGGTGCACCAGATAAAGACGAAGCAGTATCCCAACAAAACCCTCATTTTTAAGTACAGATGGACTGATGATTTGAAATGAAAATAAACATCCATCAGAGATGCATAAGTACTCCTCCCTCCAGCCCAGTCCTGGGCTCAGAAGAGCAGCCGCGGGGGTGACAGGAGCCTGCCCAGTGTTCGAGATCTCCTAAGAAGTGGCCTTCTTGTTAGCTAATATATTATCCCAATCAGACCCAGCAGTCTTAAGCCACAATTAATCACAGCCCTGGCACATGCAGATAGTAGAGCAACACGCTGTTTCTTAATTAAAAGCAAACAGATTAAAAATGATTAATAAAGGCATTAAATGTTCTTGTGGACCTCAAGCAGGACTATTCATAAAAAGGCAAGGGCCCGTTAAACCCCTCCACCCTCAAATCTTTGCTAAGCCCTCCAGCCTGGCTTTGTTGGGGATCAGAGATGCCAGCACTCATGAATACTAATTTTCTTATCAGGACCGATCATCAAGACATGAGGCCCCCACTTTGCGCTTGTCCATCTCTTTTGTTACTGTTGATATTGATTTGTGGCATTTCCTAGATTTCATGGGTCTATTTTTTTAAAAACAGTTTTTCTTTAAAAACCCATGGCCATTTGTTTACACTACATACCTACACTCCACCTATAAGAAAGTTTGATTTCTAAGCTTACATGGAACATAAATACTTTGAATCAGTCTTCTGTTTGTTTGTTTTTTTTTTCTTCTCACCCTATTCATGGATTATCCAGGCATATCTGTGGGACAACAATGAAGAGGTGGTGAGCTGGCTGGAGAGGCAAATAGCTGAAGAAGAGGGTGCGAGGTCGGTCATTGACGAGAACATCAAGTACATCCGCCGAGATCACATCCTCAAGCAGATTCGCAGGTGATAATTTGGCACAGTACTGGTTCATTGTGACGGAAGAGTTATACAGTGCAGCTAATGACCACACGACGGACAAATCGCACTTGACTAACACCTGAAATCCAGCTTTCTTTGCATGATTGTGCTGATGCATGTGTCTTTCACCTTCCCAGCCTTGTCCAAACCAATCCAGAGGTTGCAATGGATTCTATTGTGCACATGACCCAGCACATCTCACCCACGCAGAGAGCTGAGATAGTCCGCATCCTCTCCACTATGGAGACGTCAGCTTCCTCCTAGTGGAAACCCAGCCTCTTCTCCATGCCTGTCTGGCTGGAGCACAGCTCGGGGCCCCAGCCAAAGACGCTGCTCCCGGCGGGTTTGGGCTGAAAACTGAGGCTGGAGGAGCCAACGTGATGGACCCTGGCAGCCGCCGGGTTACTAATGAATCGTTGGCAATGATTCTCACAAAGCAAGAGTTCAGATGACTGAGCACAGTTCTAACATTCTGTAAATTGTCTTAGTGTTCAGATGAGTGTATTTTTTTCCCAAGTAAAATTGACTAAAGAAATACTGTATCTGGTGACTAATAATGTGTTTGGAGTTTACGCAGTTGGCACAAGGGGATGTGTTATGCTTCCATGATAATCAGTGGTCGCCATCCTTAACTGGAGTATGCGCAACTATAAATTTAGAAGGTTTTTGTTTTCACATGCACCTTGATGTCTGGCATATGCTTGTTAAGATTTTGTTTTTGATGAACAACTCAATTATGACAACTCAATGATGGAGGCAGTAGCAAGACAGGGGTTTTAAAACCTGAGGTAAGGTGCACTTAGTTACTGAACAAAGAAGGGGGAACATTATAACAGATTTGGAGCCCAGCAAGGAGCAAAAGGTCCCTTTTTAGCCTCTGACTGCTTCACAGTTACCCTGCAGTGAGCAACGGGCAGCTCGCTTCACAACAATACCACAGCTGTCCCTTCTGTTCTCACTCACACATGCTGCTCTAGATGCACTTTACTCCTCACACTGCATATAGAACCAAACCTGCAGTTCACACTGCTGCATCGAGTCTACAAACGCACACATATGTGGAACTGAATGAGAAGTCATAATGGTACTACACATGGCGGGAATAATAGCATGCTTATTTAGAAAAACAGTCTTCTCCCTTTGGTAACATTTTAATGTTGCTCCTACAAAAAAAAAAACAATCATTGAAAATGGAGTCGTTTATTTGTTTTATAACTTAAAATATTTTTTGAATTTACAATTAGATGGCTAAATTAGTAGATGTCCATTTGTGGAAAAAAATGAAGATGGGACATGTTATTTGTCAGATATTCCAATTAACTGTAACTGTAATCTACATTAACTGGTTTATTTAAAGTTTGTACTTTATGTATATGAAATGTTACTTATTTTTAATATTGATTTTTGGAAAATACATGACTTCTCCACTTGAGCTCGTTGCCGAAGCAAGTATTTTTGTGACAACTGCACCATAAGACTAGACTATATGATAATACTAGGAAGACATCATTGTACTGTTGAATTCAGTCAAAATCACTGTCATGCTCTGTTCAAAAAGCAATGTTAGCTATGAGAAATGGTGTCATGCTCAGTGCTGTGCCTTTTTATTTGCTTGTCCTGACAAGTGGTCCAATTGCTTTATAAGTGACTGGTTGCCACTGATGTGATGGTGGAGAAAGAATTTACCGTGATTAGATGTTTGCTAATTAAATAAAGCTTTCCCAATTTAAGTGTGGATTGTTCTGTCTTTTTTCTTTTTTTCTTTTGCAAAGACCACAAAGTAAGAAGGTGATGTTCACAAAACTCAAGTTTCCAAGAATTTTCACCTTGTTTAATTTGTGAATTATTCTTTTATATATATATTTGATCCGCAGGACAGATAATCACATCACTGTAAGCCTCATTAATTTTTAGCAGTCAGAACAAAGTCCATTATGCTGGAGAAGCATTTTCTGATTACTCGAAAATGATACTCTTCCCATTCCTCAACCCGCGGATGATTAGAGAGGCATTTTTTTCTTCGCCTTTAAACTTCAACAGGCTTAAGGAGGATGAAGCAGATCAAACAAATATTGAGAGATCTATCTCATCCTTTTATTTTTTTTTTATTTTGTGTCTGTTTCATCCCCTTGGCTCTGTCAACTCTATTACCATCCTACCAACAAATATGTAAGACAAATTGAGTTGCATGCACCCAATACCCATCACAATTATACAAGGCCCAATAAGAAAATGAGTCATTTGGCGGTATAATTGGAAATGTGCCTTGCATGGTCTCTCTGGCCTCCCAGAGGGTTTTGCTCATTTGTGGTGGCATGCAAGGCTGGCTAATTCTTTTAATCACTGACAAACTGCAGTTTCTTGCTCAGCCACCGGAGGGGAGGGTTGGGGATTGTTTGGTGAAACTTAAAAAAAAAAAAAAAAACTGCTTAGAACTGCCTAATGGTGTCTTTTCTCTAACAATGTTAGTTTAGTGACAGTGTTATTCAGTTGTATCAACAGCCTTGACTTTAGAAATACAAATTTGCAATATTTGCAAAACAGAAACCAAGTATCAAATCTCTTGATCTTCGGCAAGCCAAAATTAAGTTTTCTCCACAGAGAAAAATAAGATCTCACTTTTTTTTTTTTTAGAATACATTAAAAGTACAGAGTTTGTGCCAGACATAGCTAAATTGATCTTGAAATTAACAGCAGCAGTCATGTCCAGGTCACAGTTCAAGAATAGCCTCATGCAAGATGATAATTTTTTAAGGAACCAATTATGAACTTGTTTTGTCTTTCTACTTCCGAAGCCGCAGTAACCGCTGGATTTAGGCGGAACTGTGATAGAAAAAGGGAGGAGGAAACAGCAAGAAACATTAATGTAAAAAAAAAAAAAATAGTGTGAGCAGTGAGATTGAAATGGAGGCATTAAGATAGTACAGAGGGGAGACTCAATCATGCATCTGAGGGAGCCATAATCCCACATTCATGCGTCTCAATGACTTGACAGCACTTGAGAGACAATGCCTATGACCCAGTTGCAGGATTCCAATTAGCAGGGTGTATGCAACAGTTGAGATGAAAAGCGAACAGGGTCTTTACAGAGCCCCAGGGCTGTCTGATTACTGCCTGAAAACAAAAGTCTTTTGCCCATGACAAAGATTAGAGTGACACAGAGGGAGTGTGAGACTCCAGCTGCTCTCCTTCTCTCCAGGCTAAGGATTTTGAAGAGCTCATGTCAGCCTTGCTGCCTTTTCACATTTCAACCATGCTGCAAAGTCTCGGTTGCACAACACACTCAGATGTACCCTTAGTTTTGAGTTGGGGAACTTTATAAACAGAAGACCTCTTGGTCACTATGCAAAATGCCAGTTGTTTTACATAAATACTTTTCTGACCCTTATGACCTCTATATCAATTTTAATATCCAACAGGCCATTTGCCTCGCTGCAGGCTAAACACAGGTTTAACTAGAAGGGCACTACAGAACATTAAAGTACAGCCACCAAGGTTAATGTTATGTTTCCTGAAGAAAATGTCCAGATCTAGCTAAAAAAAAAAAAAAAATAATCATTGGGTTATTACCTCCTCATGCTACACCCTTCCACTAAAAATTGGAGGAGGAAAGCACCTGTGCCAAAGCCAATGTTGAAAAAAAAAATTATGCTATCGACATAACCTCTTTGGCAGAGGTAATTAATAACATGAATTATGTTTCTGTCCCATTTAAGTGGGCCAGGACACTATATTGTTAGTGCTGGCTCACTGGAATGGCTGGCACTATAATTCATTTAATCAGCTTAGTTTTCTTCTATGACATTTTACAAAAGCCAAAGAAATTTATATATATATATATATATATATATATATATATATATATATATAACTTTCACAAATACCATTTACCATGAATAAATAGTATGCACTCAGAAAGAGCATATCACCACCAATTTCCCCCAATCTCAAGGCTGCAACTAACAACTATATTTTACAGTGTATTGATGTTTTACCAATTCATAAATGAATGCAAATATTTTCTGCCTTCATTTATGCTTGTTTTGTTTTGCAAAACAGCCTTTTGTTGTACAATGCAGTAGAGAACAAAATCCCACATTAAAGTCAAAGGTTTCCATATAAAAGTTCAAATTCCCTGGTTTAAATAGGCAATGTCAGCATTATAAAAGATAAAATAGGGTTTATCATTTAGATTTAGTGCAACTCCAAAAGAAATTCAAGTTTCTTACAAACCCCTTAAAACTTACACCCTATAAACCCTTTGAACATTCCAGCTACTACATGGCATTTATTGATTGATTTAAACAGGGTTACGCAGGGTTATATTCCTTAGATCCAAGCCATAAAAAAATGTCATCCAGTTCCATCATGTTAAGAGGCCTCCTGCTAACACTCCGACAAACAAACATGCGTGAAAACATAAGCTCCTTGGCAAAGGTAACTAGTAGGAAGAAGATGAGGTGATACAAAAGGAAACACGATTGATAATTCAAGCATCTGGTAAGTGGACAACACTTTATTTTCAGTCAAAATGCATGTAAAACAACTAATTAAGCTGCATGCTTTACATCTTACTATTTTTTTACAAACTTAACAGGGTGTGCATATCTTCTTTATGTCACAAGATTCCAGTCAGCTATTGTCGTCAATGAAGATTTCATATTGTTAGTAAGTTACACCGTCGCTGACCATATAACATTTCAGAGTTGGCTGATTTGGTTTATTTGGTAGATATGCTGTGGAGAGCAACACTTTTATCTCTATGATGTTGCGCAGAAACGTGACTATTGGTTATATAAAACAGCCCAGTACCCAGAACAATGCTGCCACACAGTCTGATCACAGTCAAAGTCCCATTGCAGGGAGGCGTCAGGCAGCAGGAAGACAGCACGTCAGCCAGCTGCATGAGAGGCTAATCCCCAATCCCTGCTTGAAACGTGTCACACAGGGGTCAAAGATTACAACACCCTGTGATCATCACCATATAATGCATACATTCTCATTCTGCCAGAGCTCAGTAAACACTGGCTGAGGACTAGCAAGTAAGAGGAAGACAGAAAGACGAGGAGGAGAGCTAATTCAGGGACAGTGAAAACCTGCTGTGGGCAGAGGAGGAAGAGAGCATTCAAACAAAGGTCTGGAATTTAGAGCCAGTCGTCAAAAGAATGTTTTAATCTTTCACCTCACTTGCAGTTGCAATTATTATGCTTTCAAAAAACAATCAACAGATTATCCAGTAACTCACTCAGCCGAGCCCTCCGAGGAAATCTCGCTGTAGTTGAGTTAGCAATGCTCATGTAGATTTGTCAATGATATTTCCAGTAGAGAGAATTGGTTGGCTCTCATGAACAATAATATGCAAAAAGTCCTTACAACTGCACTGACAGTGCGAGGTTGTTCCTTGCAGCCTCCCTCCTCCCTTCCCCGCCATCCCTCCTTCCCCCGACATTAACATTCATGGAGCCAGTGGAGTGTGGCGAGCCGCGCACATCAAGCCAACGACGAGATGCAAGGATGGAATGGGGGTTGGAGGGTGTCGGGGTGGGGTGGAAAAACAGACGTAGTGGTGAAGGTTGCCTACTATGAGATTGTGGGAAAGGTCAGCAGCCAAGGAGTTACATCTTTGGCCATAGATCACAATTATTACTGTAGGTCATTGACTAGTATAGAAATTATTGGAGCATTGACAGGTTCACACGGCAAATGGCGAAGTGGGCAAGGCTGAGGCAGCAAGTCACCGTAAAACTGTGAGCATCTCGCAGTAAATGTCATTTCGCATTTAGCCATGCTAACAGCAAAAGGCAGCTTTGGTGTAGGGACAGCAAAGTTGGCCCGTCAGTGAACCACCTTTACCTGGACTGAAATAAAAGTGAATCGTTCGCCATTCAGTTTTGTAAAGGCATGAATGTTTTACCAGCCAATGAAGTCTGGTGGCTATTTTGTGGCCGTCTTCTCTGAGCTTTCCTGTGGCATCTTAAGGCTGACACTTATGAAAGTGTAACAATGGAAGCTATACAAACTGTAATTTTCTAAAATCCTTTTCAGTTTGTTCATTGCTTTGATTAATGGTTAAATACCAGTAAAACTACTCCCACCACTATGTTTGTGTTTATTGCTAAATAGCAAAGGTTAGCAAGCTAAACTAAAATGGTGAGCCTGATACATTTTATTAGCATGAATATGTTTAGCTCAAAATGTGATACAGTCATCCACAGCAGTATACTGTAAACTAAAGTGTGGAAACTTACATAATTTTCATTTGCGGCTATATTGATTTTCTGGTATTGGCTGGCTGTAGGTTCCATTTAGGCCTACTATTATATTATATTATATTATATTATATTATATTATATTATATTATATTATATTATATTATATTATATTATATTATATTATATTTTAATAAAAAACCCTTGTGTTAAGCAGGGATGTTGCTGTTTGCAGTTAGTCTTTATGGTTTGCAAAGTTGCTGACTTGAAGACTTTAGCAGAATGCAAACATCAGTCCGGCAGTGGCCCATTTTGAGAGGTGAGCGACATTAAAATGCATTAACGTGCATTACAGGCATATCAGTAGAGCGTGGAAAGGCAACTCCCTATGGAAATGTTGGTTTACTGCTTCTCCTAGGGTCGGTGGAATGGTTGGATTTGTGACCAGTGTCCTCTGGGTCTGAAGGACAAAGGCAGCCAACCAGGGGAAATCAGAGTGCTCAACAACACACACCTGTGTCATCGAAAATGTTGGTGTCTGATATTTAAATTAGACTGATAAAGATGGTTCTGAAGTCCTCCCATCCCTCCTCGACAAATAAAACTATATTTGACAGAACCTCTGTATTCTGGTAAGTTGTGGCACAAAGGAATTATTGTAATCTAATACTGTAAAAAAATATATTGTAACTGACCTGCAAATCCCATGGCTTTTGATTGCGTTGCTACAAGAGAGTCAGCATTTCAGGTACTTCTAATGAACTACCTCTAATTAATCTCTTAAACCACTGAATCACGCATATGAAGTGTGCACGATGGATCATAGATCAAAATGAGGTCTATTAACAGCGGTGGCTTGGAGACAAACATAACAGTATATTGGGCTAACGGTTCCCTCCTCTCCCATCAATACCAGCGCAGCAGCAGGAACACGACTGCTGATGAGCCACCCTCAAACCCAACCTGCACCAGGCTCGTTCACCCCATTACACACACATACACACGTATACGTTTTGCAGAGCAGACCTTTTCACATTTGGAACATTTCATACTCGATTGCAAATGAAAGAAGTATCAACCTTCCTTGTCTCACGTCTTTGTCTCTGCGTCCCCATAAACTACAGGAAATGCACAATACATCAAAACCCTGGAGAAAATCATTTCATGCCAACAAATTTGGCAGCTGTTGATCATTTGTCATCACAGGTGTGTGTGGGTGGGGGGGGGGGGGCACTTTGGGAAACAAACTTTCCCAAAGATTCTAGAACAACCGAAAGGAAATTTTAATCTTCATGCTATTTTC
>CAAKHG010000851.1:1201-13109 GCA_901007715.1 Dactylopterus volitans
ACAAAAATTAGCAACGTGAGACACATAAATAATAATTAAGAGAATGTTGCACAAAATTTGGCTGATTTTACATTCTGCACGTTGAGTATCGCGCTTGAATTAACAAAATCAGTTATCATTATCATCATTATTGTTTTTTTTTTAAACCAGGAAGTCCTGTTGAGATTCAAAATCTCTTTTTGCAGTAGAGAGAGAGCACTCACTTAGTCATAAACACGTTATAATACAAGAAAATACGTAAATTCCCAGTACAGACAGCTACAGCTTTCCGTCACCACATTCCCTGATGCCCTTAAGAATGTACCGATGGTTATCGAGCTTTAAATCTTCTCGAAGGACGTTCCGTGTTCGTCTGATTGTTAGATGATCTAACTGTTAAACTGGGGCGCCCGATAACGCAAAAAACTGAACACTAGCACGTTTGCGTCTCCTCGCAGGGCTACCAGGGGATGGTGGACGGCGGCGACAACATCAAGGAGGCCACGTGGGAGAGCGTCTCCAGCATGCTGCAAGTGGTGAGTCCACCGCTCCGCTGGTTTTTCCGGATGCGAGGCAGTTTTTGCTTGTCGGCAGCATCGGCGTCGCGTTCAGGATCAGCGGCGTTATTCTGAAACCCTGAGATGGAGCAAAATGCGTTCCCACCATTGTGATAAGTTAAAACGAGCGTCTGTGAATACTTAAATGCCGTTTCCATGGACTTCATATTTGGATCAGACCAGCCGTAAAAATCGCAGGTATGTGAATTACCGGCAGAACCTTTTTTTTTGTTTCTGCATCTAAGCCGCTGTGTCCTTGGACAAGCCGACCTGTTGTACCTGCTCATAAGAGCTGCGTTCCCCTCTAACAGCAGAAGAACGCCGGCTGGGTAGGAGAATGACAGCTGACATGAATTCATAAAAAGGTTCCTTAAGAAAATGTGAGGCTGGATCAGCCTCGTGCAGACTTTGTTGCACACGAGCATATTAGCGGGATCACTCAAGAAATTATGAACGGATTTCAATGAAAATAGTTTTCTGGGCAAAGCTGAGGAGCAACCCTGAAGTTCTGGGAAAGGTCGGGATCCAGATTCATTCATTTACTTATTCATTTTGCCGTATTCTTCAGTGCCGCGAGACAGAGCCAAGATGCGAGCCGCTATGAGGCAGAGCAGCGCTTGGTGTCGAGGTCAGACAATACAACAACACCACAAAAACACCAGGCTTTCGTCATTTGTCAGGTGATACTTCCGTATCACCAAGATTGTAAACAAAAGAACCAACTTTTATGTTACCGCCGTGACTGTGTGCGAATACGGCGACTCCTCCGGGGGAGTTTTGGTCAACGTTTTGCGAGGGCAGCGCGGCGGTATTAGCGCTGGAGTGGAATATCTGCTGCGTTGGTGGAGCGGCAGTCATCACCGGCGACTCGCCCAGCAAAGCTCTCAGCCGTGAGCCAAACGAGGGCGTGGCGGAGCCGGGCCGCTTGGCCGTTTGCCGCGCAGCCGGCGGAACAGCGGGGAAGGATCAGGCGCTGTAGATCGGGGACCTTTCAGCCGCCGTCAGAGTCGGGAGACGCGCCGCGCTCAGATAAATAACCATAAAAAAAGACCACGAGCGGACGAATAACTCCACAGAACCGCGTGTTCTTCTGCCTCAGGGGGGGACCGTCATCGGCAGCGCCCGCTGCAAAGAGTTTCGCACCCACGAGGGCCGCCTGAGAGCCGCGCACAACCTGGTTCAGAGGAGCATCACCAACCTGTGTGTGATTGGTGGCGACGGCAGCCTGACCGGCGCCAACCTGTTCAGAGAGGAGTGGAGCGGCCTGCTGGACGAGCTGCTGCAGCAAGGTGACGTTGGCTCGCGCCGGTCCGAATCAGGGCCCAGTTTTTTGGGGGGGGGTTTTTGTACTAGTGGGACAGAACTCGTGATGCGCGAGGAGAACGCTCTCCGATTGGTCACAAGTTCCTGTCAGGAAGCAAAGACAAAGCGGTTGAGTCCTGCGGCGGCTGCTGCAGAGACGCTTTCCAACGTTACAATTGGCTGACGACTATGTGGGCGGGTCTCGGTCCTGGTTGCCGCTTGTCACTTGGTTTGCATTCATGATGCAGCCGCCCCGCGATACCTGGTCCTCCGTGGAGGGTTCCTACTGTCCCCTGGCAGAGTTCTTGGCTTAAATGATGTCTCCCAATAACCATCTGTGGGCACCAGGTCTATCAAGGGGTTAATCGGCCCACCATGAGGAGCAGTAGTTGCAATGCGGTGCTTGTTTGTGTCATAGTTCTGAAAACGTGGCGCCGAAACGTTTTGTAAAGTGCAGACAGGCTACAAATATGAAGTTATCGCACGTACTGCATGGCAGCGAGCTGACATGGCTGAGGGGAAATCCTAGATGAAGACGCGATCAGGAATGATTCCGTAATCGTGCCACCGTTACATCACATGGTCCCGCTGCCTGATCACACGGGCTCATCTCTCCGTGGCAGAGTGACCTCGTCTTCCATTGACATGCTAATTTGACCGGCTCCATCCTTTGTTAGGCTAAAGTTCCTCTGTCCACAGCTGAGGAGCGACGTTCCAAAGACGAGTACGGGATCTAGCAGCTTTTCACTGCTAGGGGGGCACTGAGCTTTAAATCTTGGAACTCCCCCACCACCTCCATGAGGTTGTGTCTGGTTCCACATGACTCCATTTCATTCATTTGCAAACAAGAAACATCAGCGGCTTGTAGAGCTGCGACTCTGGTGGGACTCGAACCCACAACCTTTGAATTACATCTCAAGTATTTGACTAGAAGTCCAACGCGCTATCCATTGCGCCACAGAGCCTGTGTGACATGTGTGGGCTTAGACGTTGATCTCGCGAGTCTTCAGGCCTCCATTCTTGTCGAGGAAAAGATTTTTTAATACAATTGGAAGTAGGAAACTGAAGTGGGCACCAGCACCTGTTTTTCTGATGGGACTTGAAATCATAACCTTTGAATGACAACTCAAGCATTTGGTTAGAAGTGCGATGTGCTGTCCGTTGCGCCTCCGAGCCTGCTAGTTTCGTGCTATCATTCATGCTAAGTGTCCTCGAGTTTTATCACGTGTGTTTGGGAATTGCAAAATTTGTGACTGCGCGTGCCTGGATCAACTCTCCGTTCCTGCAGATGAGGTTTAATACGCCATATTTGCTGCATGTAGAAATTACAGCGGATGCGACCACAAGCCAATTAATTATAAAAAAAACGTGTAGGTTATCACCATGACGTTCAAATAAACTAGGTCGCCATGACAGATATCGTTAATCTGCGAGGATCGGAAAATGACGTCATCCTCGCACGTCTATGAGGTTGTTTATGTCTTGTAAACATGACTCCCATAACTCCACTGAGGGAACAGTAGGAAAGTCAGGAAAACCTCAGCAGCTCGTATGCAGACACGTGCTAAAACAGCGACTCTGGTGGGACTCGAACCCACAACCTTTGAATTGCAACTCAGCTGCCTGACTAGAAGTCCAATGCGCTATCCATTGCGCCACAGAGCCTGTTGCACCGATGATGTCATCCCCTCAGAGCGATGGCGGCATGTGTGGACCCCTGACACCCGCCTGCGGCCCAGACCCAGCCTTCATTGTGGGTCATCATGCATCATAAACTTATGGCCTAAACAGATGCGAGCACAAACCACTTAAAAAATAAAAAAAAGTTCATGTATGGCTGCTACTGCTGCTCTTAACACAATAATGTGTAACATTCTTTCACATTTTTATTGTTAATGTGAAGTGTAAATAATCTAAGTAACCAGGGGGCCTAAAGCTTTTAGATGGTTTAAATGCAATAAAAGTGTAATATTTGGCGACATGGCGACGCCCTGCGATTGGACGCCCCCAGAAAGTGGAGGGACTCACAGTGAGTCGGTTGGGGAGAGGAAATTCAGAGGTGGCCAGCAAATGTGGGAGACGACGCAGCTCCAAAAGGAGGCGCAACCGTGGCTGGACAACGCCAGAGGAACGTATCCAGACACGCGTTATTCCAGCTGTACCATGACGTTCTCATAATGTCTTAGACTAACTGGGTGCCGGAGCGGGTTTAATCCAAATGAATCCCAGTCCAGATTCAATTTACAACTCCTGTGCTCCAAATCAGCACTGGTGGTCTTTTTGGTAAACCTTGTATAATAAACTGCGACTCTGGTGGGACTCGAACCCACAACCTTTGAATCACTTCCCAAGTGTTTGGCTAGAAGTCCAACGCGCTATCCGTTGCGCCACAGAGCCCGCCATGTTCGTGCTTGGCTTCTTTTTGAAGCGGCTCAGCCGTTTCGGCCAACTAGCGAGCGCGGTTCTCCCTGTGGTTGGGTTAGACCAGCGTCAGAACATGGGCCCTTTCTCAGATCGAGGACTTGTGTGGACTCCCGTACTGTTGAGAGGTCGTCATCAGCGGTCCGAGTCCTCTTCCAATTCACAAGTCCGTGAGCGGCAAGTCCGGACCTCAAACCCAAATCCTGACTGGAGATTTGAGAAACGGCCGTGTTCCACCTCACGGGAACCACACGAGAGTCCGACAGACAGTGGACCACGATCCACCTTCTCAGTGGTCTTGCGATGGTCATTAGATGGACCTGAGTGCATTTCAAAATGGCCTAAAGCGACCGACAACCCCACCTTGTTAAGACCCGCACAAGCTCCTCCCCTCCGCTCCCCCCAGGCCTGATCAGTGAGGAGGCGGCCCGCGGCAACTCGGAGCTGCACATCGTGGGCATGGTCGGCTCCATCGACAACGACTTCTGCGGCACCGACATGACCATCGGCACCGACTCGGCGCTGCACCGCATCATCGAGGTGGTGGACGCCATCATGACCACCGCGCAGAGGTGAGTGGGAGCCGGGATTCGATGGTGACCAGACGAGGGAGACGTTCCGTACGACCAGTTGTGAAAAGATATTAAAAAAAAAATAAGCTACTACGAGGAATTATGATGGCTGCCAAACGAGAAAATTTCCCATCTGTTTTTTTTTTTTTTTTTTTTTTTACAGCCACCAGAGGACGTTTGTGCTGGAGGTCATGGGTCGGCACTGTGGGTAAGCCCACGGACGGCCGTTACAAACGCAACACACACATGGTGCTTCGATCAAGAATGCCGCTGAGGTCCAGCGACCAAACAAACCACATTTGTAAAAAAAAAAAAAAAAACGTGTATGTGTGTGTGTGTGTGTGTGTGTGTGCAGGTACCTGGCTCTGGTCAGCGCCCTGGCGTGCGGAGCCGACTGGGTGTTTATCCCGGAAATGCCGCCTGAAGATGGCTGGGAGGACAACATGTGTCAGAAACTATCTGAGGTAACACACACACACACACACACGCACACACACACACACACACACACACACACACACACACACACACGCTCTTTTAGACTCGCTCTAAATCATTTGCCGATTATAAATCAGTGTCTTTCGGATATTTTACGTAGGTGTGCTATGAATGTGACGTGGTTGCTCAGCCAAACGGGCTGTAGCAAGAAAGCACTCATATACTGTGATTTGTTTAGTGTATTATGTACTTTCAATTTGTTTTGACCTTTTCATTTCCAGTTTCAGCTCAATTGCAAATATTTTTTTTATGAAACGCTAGGTAATCACATTCACAGTTCTTTAGCCATCTAGGCTAATTTATGAGCTTAAAGCTAGTTTTCTGTACTTTGTTGCTGAAGCACGTGCTAGTATTTTAGCGTGTGCTTGTAATTGAGTATCTGTCAGTATACACCCGCGACTCAAAAGCGACTCTGGTGGGACTCGAACCCACAACCTTTGAATTACATCTCGAGCGTTTAACTAGAAGTCCAATGCGCTATCCGTTGCGCCACAGAGCCTCGTCCACCGCAGCCGCCGACCGTGTGTGAGTGAGTCACACACTCGAGCACGTGACTAACGCCGTTTTTAGCGTTTCACGACGGGACTGAGGTTGATGCGCCGCGATCTGGCGCGTCGTGACCGGCGGAGTGTGTGTTTGTCGCCGTCCAGAGCCGCTCGCGAGGTTCCAGGTTGAACATTATCATAGTTGCCGAAGGAGCCATTGACAGACAAGGACAGCCCATCACCTCTGGCTGTGTGAAGGACGTGAGTAGAGCTCGCTTCTGATTGGGCCAGAGGAGAAACCAGAGGCTGGACCGTGGGCTAGATGACGTGTCGCCGAGGCGGAGGTCGCCTGGAGATGAAATCACATCTCAGTGCTTCGTGTTTTGTTTAGTTGTTTTTGGCTCGTCTGGACACTTGACACATTCTAAGAGAAAGTTCACTGATTCCATGAAGACGTTCACCTGAAGTTAACCAGTGAAGTTAATCAGTTTCAATCAATCTGAGGAGATGCAAATGTGTTAACCTTAAAGTCAACCTGGTGTCAATATTATGTGAGCTGCGAATGAAACCGGACCGACCGGAAACAGGAGTTCCACCACGGTGGTTTTGGGGAAAGGGAGCAAGCTTTTGAGAATGCTGGCGTAACATGCTAATGCTAGCAAGCTAACCGCGCCGATAATGTTTGAACGGACTGATCTGACCGGAGGGTGTCGTGGTGTTATAGGTTTGACCTCTTAGCACATGTGATGTTTTGTTTCAAGGGCAGAAAACATTGTCATATTTCGATAAAAGATTAGAGCGACTTTTTTCTTCTGCATTTATTATTAAATAAGTTCATAGTGATGTGATCTAAAAGGGTTAAAGAGGTCGTTTTTTTAAATTTTCAGGTAGACTTTCAAGGTCCACCTGTTTAGCAATGTGGTCTGGTAAAAAAAAACCTAACTAAAGACGACTGCTAGCTTTAGCATTAGCATGAAACCAAGCAGGTCGAGAGCTATCCCTGACGTCTGCTTCGGAAACGTGTTATTTGGCGAGAAACACTGAAATCTAATTTCTAATAAATTAAAATTGAAAAATCCAATTAATAATTTTGCCACTTAGTTCACGCCGCTGTCCTGCAGGAAGACGAGATCTGAGGGTTGAGATCGTCGTTGAACTTTCCCGCCATGTGTCGAGTGTCTTCTGTGCTCTCTCTAGACGTGAAGATCCAGCTTTTGGCAATGCAAAACATATCTGTCATGTTGTGTGTTTTTTTTCTTTTCTTTTTTCTGAAAAAAAAAAGAAAGAAACGCTTCTGCATCTTTATGTCCCTCTAGAACCGCGCTGATAAGAAAAGGCTGAACATAATTATTGTGGCCGAAGGAGCCATTGATAGCCACAACAAGGCTATAACTCCCGATTATATCAAGGATGTAAGTATGGTGGAGGGTCCCGGTGGAGACCCGGACCCCCCCCACACACACTCTCCCCTCACACCGGCATGGGTGGTGTTCTTGGTTTCTCCTCGTGCTTCCTGCCGGGTGGGAACGCAAAGCCACGCGGACTTTAAACTCCGGAGGCTTTAAGTTGCCACCTTGCAATTTTTCCGTCGGCCATCTTTTCTCACAGCTCCTCCCACCCTCTTTGCATGCTTCACGCACGTTTACAAATATATATTTATTATTAACCCCCTTTTGTCCCATCCCATGCTCCTTTGCATGCTCGGCCCTCGCTAACATGGCAGCAGATGTTTTGCATGTTCTCCTCCTGGCTTTATGTTCTATGTCTGATGTTTGTCTGTTCCCCCTTTTTTTTTTTTTTGAATATCTGTATCCCTTGATTCTTAAAAAAATGAATATTTATTTTAGATGACTGCTTTGATAATAGCATGTATCAGTATGTTCACATTGTTTAATTTTAATAGAATTATTTAATGATCTTTTTAAAATATTATTTATGAGCTGTGATGAGACTGTAGATTTTGTTATATATTTTTATCCTCATACACACTTTCCCCTGTGGCTCCGCCCCACCCCCCGCCCCCCTCGCAGCTGGTGGTCCGCTGCCTGGGCTTCGACACCAGGGTCACCATCTTGGGCCACGTGCAGCGAGGCGGGACCCCCTCCGCCTTTGACAGGATCCTGGTAGGTCAAAGTCTTCCATGTTATTATCATGTTACTTCCAAATATCACCAAAAAAACCCTCAGAACCCGACCATTTACTGACATTACAGAACCTTTTTTTTGTTTTTATTGTGTTGTACAATTCATACATTCTATGATTAAGTAGACAATTTTTTTACATATGAAAAGTAAAATTAAGCAACTGCTACTGAAAATATTGGAAAACGATAAAAAAAATAAATGTATTGTGAAACTGTTCTCAGTGTTCTGACTCTTCATTTGTGACACACTGAATGTCCAAGTTATGCATGAATAATGTTCCAGCTTTTACCTTGAGGTGTCTAGCCTGACCTCTAAACGACCTTTGACCCCTGCAGGCCAGCCGCATGGGCGTGGAGGCGGTGCTGGCGTTACTGGAGGCCTCTGCCAGCACGCCGGCCTGCGTCGTGTCTCTGGTCGGCAACCAAGCTGTCCGGCTGCCACTTATGGAGTGCGTTCAGATGGTGAGTGTGTGTGTGCGTGCGTGTGTGTGTGTGTATGTGCTGGAAACACAGATGGCGCTGACTGCCTGGCCAGATAGTGTGACACATTTTCCAGTAACGGTCGGTTTCCAGTAAGAAACGCTATAGAGCCAGTCTACATGTGTGTTTACGCAAATTCCGGCCAATCAGAAAAGAGTTCGCCCGCGCGGACCATGGCGTAAGGTAGTGCACATACTGTACATACCCTTAGTGGTAAAACTCTACAGCCAATCATGTGCAGGCTTCAGTTAAATAATTAAGATGTTCTATGCTGATTTTATTCTCATTCGATGAGGCAAGAACACTCGTATGCGTCTGGGAGCCAAAATATTAGGGACCCCTCCCAGTGTAACCCAGCACAGTCCAACAGCATCACAAATTACAGTCCCGATAACAATCGTTCAAATATGTCAACACCTCTCTCACACACATTCAGTCAAAATGTTGTATTATATTCTATGGTAAACATGCAGTGGCTGTAATGTTGTGCTTAAAATGATCTATTGATTCTTTTTAAGGTGAGTTAGCTAACACGGGAAACATTTTCACTCGTTTTTTTTTTTAAGTTACACAGTCCAAACTGGGCACAAAAGATAGCTTAGCATGCCAAGAATAGCCGGCAGCCCGAGTAGCCCCGGTGGGAAGCTGCCCCGGTCGAGCGGGATCGCCGGGTCCCTGTTTACCGCCCAGCGGTTAGCAGTTAGCAGCGGGGCGACGCCGACGCGCTGAAGAAGCTCTCTCCTGTTTCCTCCACCAGACCCAAGAAGTGCAGAAGGCCATGGACGAGAAGAGGTTCGACGAGGCGGTGCGGCTGCGCGGCAGGTGAGGCGCCGTTCCGGCCCTGAAACCACACGGGCCGTCCCATCCGCCCGGCTCTCTGGAGTCAGGGATTTCTGTTTCATCGCAAAAGTTCCTCCAGCCGAATGGCACCTGTGCCGGAGCGTGCTCATGACAGGACGATGATCCCGGCGTGACACGTATTAATCCATAAATGCTTCATGTAACTCTCATCCAATAGAAGCACGAGATGTGTTACGAAAAAAAATTCAGCCACTTTAAAATACAGCAGAATTGGTGTATTAGATTAGTTCAGTGACCTGTGGGTTCTTAAGTGGGTGCTGGTGGGCAGACAGGAAGTTGAGAGGTTAGCAGGGTTGTTTTTTTCTTTGCACGGTGGCCGATGAGGGCGAATGTGCTGCAGCTTCCCCCCGAAGCAAAATTCGTAAACAGCGCAGATTCAGAAATGCGCAAACATACAGGAGAGTGACGCAAACGCAAAAACCAGCTACGCATTCGAAAAAAAAACCCAGAAGTGCTCCGGGCCTCCAGGGGGCGCTAACTGATGCAGACCCACGACTGGCCAACGCTGCGGCGTTACCTACTTTTTCATAACATCAAAATCGGCCGCTGTTCCTCATCATGTATTATGATAAACTGAATATTTTTTGGGCACAAATGGTTACAAATTTATGTATATGTCTTTTTTTTCAATTATTCGGCACAAATAAATGACTAAATGTAAAGAAAAATTACACAGGCGCATGCAGAAGGATCGAGGACTTCAAAATAAGGTGAGTAGATAGCTTAGCAGCGGCGGCCGGCCGTAGGTCTGCGCCACCTAGCGCCCCCTAGAGGCCCGGGGCTCTTCTGTCGTGTCGGAACGTTTAGTTCGTTTTCCTGCTGCTTTTGTTTTAGGATTAAGTAAGTTAGCACATCCGTTTATGAATTCGCTGCGGCGGGATTGGCCCCGTTGGGCCACCGTAGCTCTGCCGTGAACGTGGGTCTCTTTTGTCGTCAGATGTGGGCGGAGTTTTACCGTTTTCTCTCTGTGGGCCGCCTCGCTGGCGCTGATTTTTTGTTGACCCTCTCGCCTCCGTCTCCCCGCAGGAGCTTCGAAAACAACCTGAGCACCTACAGGCTCCTCTGCTACCGGAAGGAACTCTCTGAACTCCCAAATGTAAGTTCCTCCAAAACTCAAATCGCCGCGCGACGGCACGCGCGAAGGTTGCTAAAGCCAACGAGATGATCGCAGTCGCCCTGACCCCTCTTGATGTGTCTCCCCACCAGCGCCTCTGAGATTAGTACCCGAGGTACCCCCCCCCCCTGGACAGGTGCATTATGGGTGCTGTGGTCTTTTTGTGACACTAACTGAGTGTTTTTCTGTGCCGAGGGGGAGGAGGAGGAGGAGGAGGCGGGGCGCCAAGAGCAGTTTAACGTATGTGAGCGACGGGCTTTTGGTAGACGTAGTCCAGCCTTTCGGCGGCTAGCGTAGACGCCCGCCACCCGCGCATCCCCTCCACTTGCTAGCTTTTGATTTATCCACGCTGAGGAAAACACGTTTGAAAACATGAATGGGTTGTAGTTTTTGTGGCTCCATCAGTGTCAAGCCCTGTTTTTTTCTTTCTTAAGTATCCAGAGATGAAACGTAGAACTCCAGTGCCACAAAATGACGGCGTCAGCGCTTGCTTACCCGTCGTCCCGTCTGTCATGGCTTCCGCTTTAGAAGTAGAAGTGCAAAAAAAAATGCAAAGAGGCGCATTAATGTCAGCACGCCTGTCAAGGACGATCGCGGCGAGCGAAACGGAGTCTGAAGTGGCGTCCTTGCAGTTCGGCGTCAAATTCAGGGGAGACCTGAAGCGTCTTTGCTTTCGATGGCGACTCAAACTGGACAGGCCTCCTCTGCTCGGATTGGTCAGCGGCCGCAGCTGTAGTTTTTACCCTCCGTACGTCGCTGGTTCTCCGTTGGTGGGTCTGGTCCTCGTGCGACCGGCATCGCGTGAATGTCGGCTGTTTTCACGTTTAGCTTAATTAATTTGAGTTACGTCGAATTTGACCTCAGATCTGTTATTAAGTCAAAGATGATTGACGTCCGGCTTTAAGGCCAAAAACCAGCCGAGAGAAAGAAGCCGAGGGTCTTACAGCCGTTTGCCGCACACCACAGCGCCATTAAAGAGCTGACTGTTGTCATGGCAACCAATAGATCCAGTGACGCACGAGAAGGTCGCGTCTGTTGTCAGTCTGTATTGTTGCGCTTGGAGGCAGCAAGACAGTACTGGCGCTTATATGGCCTCTTGTTCTCGTTGCTACGGTGACGGGTTGGTGGCAACGTACGGCGGTTAAACTTTGGCCAACCTACATGTGGGTTGCGCGGTTTTGATGCGCAAATTCCGGCCAATCAGAAGAGAGCAGGCTCCCCTCAGACCATGACATTGGCAGCATCACAGCCAATCATGTGCTAGCTTCAGTTAAACAATTAAAGATGATATTTTCATTTGTCGAGGCAAGAATGAGGGTGATTTTTGGAGATTTTTTTTTCTTGGCTCTTGGAGCCGTCAGCGGGCCGCGGGGTCGGACGCCTGTCCATTTTGACGCTCTCCACGTTGCCTCGTTCACGTCGCCAAAGAAAGTTAGCCGCCGTCAGCACACTAGCTGGACCCCGCTCGAATCGTCGGAAATGGCTGCACGCGAGTT
>CAAKHG010000852.1:23829-39100 GCA_901007715.1 Dactylopterus volitans
TTTGCTATCAGTAACTTTCTGGTCCCCAAAAGTTAAAAAAAAAAAAAAAAAGACATTTCAAAAATCACCTCCTAAATTTAATCTTTAGCTGAATGTCTGGTTTCATCTTTAACATTAAATAGGGTTACTATATAGAGTGTGCCCACACTCTATATAGTAACTTTATTCCTTTGTTTTAAAATCTATTTGTGTGTTGTTTCTGTGTACAGGGTTAAAATTAAGGTTAAATAAGTCTGTCCTGCATGAGATTTGAAAGTATGTGTTTTCAGAGATGACACTGAATTTGTTTAAGAAGAACTTTCCCTTCAAGTATCTTTATACAGGGAACTCTAGTTCAGCCTTTCACCGCACTGCTTTTAAATAGTCATTGAAAAAAAGATACAACAGGTTTTAAAAATTACCGTCGGTCTCTAATAATTGCTCCTGATGAGCAGGTTGGCACCTTGCATGGCAGCCGCCGCCATCACAGTGTGAATGAGGTACCGTTTAGGTAGAAAAGCGCTATATAAATACAAGTCCATTTACCATTACCAAGAGCTGATCGTGATGTGGCTCTGATGACAGTATGTAAACTTGTCAAACATTAGTAAACTACTTGAATGTGTCTATGTACTTATTTGTAATACATTATATTACAGAGGCAGATAGGAATGGAGTCACTCTTGTACGTATGTGACATATTTCAACTTGAACATTCGTCAGATGACGTTCAGTGGCTGATACGACGTGACACAGTGCAGTGTCAAATCTTGCTCTCATGCTGGGATTCTTAATTCAGGCTAATTTTTATTGACTATGACAAACATAATAATCAAGAAGTTTTCACTTTAAATCATTATTTGTTTGTAAACGTTGCAAAGTAAATCTTTATTGCACAGTGAAATGGGTATAGAATAATTACACTATCAGTGTTCTACATACAGTAAGCTGTTTTTTTACAATGCAGTCCTGTCTGCCCTCAGCAGGAAAACTTAAATTACTGCATGTTCCTGAACACATGGTAGTGTTACCTAGAACTACCCTCATGCAGCCAGAAAACAAACCAATAGTCTATGCAAACCATGATCTGTAATTAAAAAGGTAAAGCCAAAATCTTGTGAAATCTTGGCACAGTCGTGCCAAAAGCTATACAGCAAGAGTATTTAAGTGTAAAGCGTTCATTCTCCTGCACTGTTCCTTGCTTACCTGAAACATGGCTCTAAACTCTGCAGGTGCTGTCGGATGCCCAACATGAACCCGGCTTCTGTGCCTTCTATGACGAGTGTGGTCGTAACCCATCACTGGGAGAGACCCTCATCCCTCCTATCGTCCCTTGTCTCAATTACACCCGTGCCCGACCAGTGACTGGAGAACATTACAAGATGCTCAAAAAGGTCTGCACATGAAGCTTTGTGTTTTATTGAAGCAGGGGAGTGGTCCGAATGAGGCGCATGGAAATAAAACCTAAAGCAAACAAGAAAAGTTGCACTCTTAAGTTTTACTGCTCTTCAGTCTTTCTGTTCATGAAATGGTCTTGTCGTTGCGGCAGGTGTGTCCAGTTCTGGATCGTGGGGCGGGCACCACTTACGCCTGCTGCTCCATGAAACAGCTGTATTCTCTGGAGATGAGTCTGACCCTGTCCAAGGCCGTGCTGGTGCGCTGCCCTTCCTGCGCTGAAAACTTTGCCCACTTGCACTGCATCAACACCTGCAGCCCGAACCAGAGTCAGACTGTAAAAGTCACAAAAGTGATGAACGTCACCGAGCAGAACACGACGAGAGAAGTCGTGGTGGCCTACCAGGCCTTCCTCACCACCGCCTTCGCAGACGCTGCCTTCCAGTCTTGTAAAAACGTCAGGATCCCTGCCACGGGAGGCTTTGCCATTGCCACCATGTGCGGTCGGTATGGCGCCAAGCTGTGCACCCCACAGCGCTGGTATGACTTCCAGGGAGATTCCAGTAACGGCCTGGCTCCACTGGACATCGATTTCAGGCTGATCAAAGCGGGCGACACTGAGGGACTCCCAGAGGGTGTGATTCCCTACAGTGGGCGGGCTTTGAGGTGTAATGAGACCACTCCATCCGGAGGTCAGGTCTGCTCCTGCCAGGATTGCCAGGAGTCGTGCCCGCTGGTTCCACCTCCTGCACTGCCGCCTGGTCCCTTCAGACTAATGGGGACAGACGGCTTCCTTGTGATCTCTGTTATTTTGTTATGTCTCCTGATATGTGCCTTCCTGCTCTTCCTCGCCGTCTCTTTTCTTTGGAGAAGAAAGGATGAAAAGAGTGGAAAGAGAAAGGGCAAAGACCAGAACTGCAATGATGTGACCCAGCAGGTTGTTGATCCGTCAGAGGTGACATGCACTGACAAGAACAGTCTGGCTGCTCAAGCTGCCCTAAGCTTGGTATTTCAGAAATGGGGAACTTTTATGGCCACTTATCCCTTCACGGTTAGTTTCACCAAGTTTTTTTTTTTTTTTTTTTAAATTCAGAAAAGTGGTGTACACAACATACAGGCTCATAGAATTACATGCTTACTATGTATTGCCCAGGAAGCTGTGATAATAATCTGGAAATTAGTTTTTTCTGCAGATTAAAAAAAAAAAAAAAAAAAAAAAGATTTATCTCAGTCACATCAAAATTAGAAACTGGTTTTCAGATATCTGAGTCTCCATTGTTAATATTTCATCCTCATTAAAGGTTCTGCTGGCGTCGGCTGCGGTTGTGGCCGCTTTCAGCACTGGCCTCATGTTCATTGAACTCACGACTGACCCGGTTGAGCTGTGGTCTGCTCCCAACAGCCGAGCCCGTCAAGAGAGAGACTTCCATGACAAACACTTCAACCCCTTCTTCAGGACGAACCAGCTGATCTTGACAGCGCCGGGCAGAAAAAGCCATATTTATGACTCTTTGCTGTTTGGGAGGCAGAACTTCAGTGGGATTATATCCAAAGAGCTCATCGTTGAGCTCCTGGAGCTGCAGAAACGAATACAGGCAAAGACCAGAGAGCTGTTGTTTCTTTGCAGAATTTGCAAAAACGTCTCCACATAATTTTGACCCTTGAACTCCTTTTCATTTCTAGAACATTGAGTTCTGGTCAGAGGACCTGAACCGCAAAGCAAGTCTAAAGGATGTCTGTTTCGCACCGCTGAACCCATCCAATGCGTCCCTCACCGACTGTGCGGTCAACAGTTTGCCTCAGTACTTCCAGAACAGCCTGAAAAACATTAACGCTAAGGTGAACATGACAGAGCTGGGTGTGACCAAAGAGGTGGACTGGAGAGACCACCTCATCTACTGCCTCAAGTAAGGACTCCCAACAAGTCATTCTGAATAACACTGGAGCAGCTGCTCAGAAATTAAACGTGCAATTTCTCTCCCATCTCCTCTCAAGCTCGCCTCTGTCCTTCAAAGACATCACTGATTTAGGAATGAGCTGCATGGCTGACTACGGCGCTCCAGTCTTTTCCTTTCTGGCTGTGGGAGGTTACGAGAGTGAGCGACCTTTCGCAGCGCGCCACGCGTTTCATACCGGCACAATGGTGGTGCAGCAACTCACCTAAACAGCAAATGTCCCGTTTTTTTTTTCCCCCAGACGACAACTACATCAACGCCGAGGCTCTGATCTTGACCTTCTCGCTTAACAACTACGCTCGGACTGACGCAAAGTTCAAAGTGGCCATGCAGTGGGAGAAAGAGTTTCTCAGAATCGTCCAAGACTACCAGAAAGATCCTGCCTGCAATTTCACTTTTGCATACATGGCAGAGGTACAGCCAACAAGCGCAGTTTGGGATTGTGGTAGTAGTTATTCCACGCAGCAGTATGGTTCAATGAACATGGTTAAGACCTTTGAGACATGTCTATTTCCTGTCTTTTATCAGTCTGTTACATAATAATGGCAAAAATCGGAAGAACTTAGCTGATAAAACATCTGCTTTCCTAGCAATTCTATGGGGCATGTTGAGTTCTCACCTTTTTTTTCTATCACCACACTGGCTAAATTTCTGCACTCACAACTACTTATCTCTTCCACCCCTGACCACAGAGATCTCTGGAGGATGAGATTAATCGCACAACAGCGGAAGACATCCCTATTTTCATGATAAGCTATGCTGTTATCTTTATTTACATCGCTGTTGCACTGGGGGAGTATTCTTCGTGGAAACGTGTACTGGTAAGATTTCACACCTGGCAAACCTCGTCCCCATGCAACATTTCATTTTGCTCGGCTTTTTTTTTTTTTTTTTTAGCTGTGCTTGCGGCGTGGTTCCACAAATTGACCCAGCTGAGGCACCACTTTAATCCGAACTGACGAGTCTCAGCAGTTATTAAAATTTTAGGACAGACATTCATGGTCGCCGGAGCCTGATCAACTTTAATGGACCTCCACAGTGGGTCACCTTTGAAAGTCAAATCATTTCAGTGATCTTTCAATGCTGCACGACAGCACCTGCATTTCTATAAGATCGTTGTCTTAAGCTGTTGCTACATGAATGGGGTAGTTGGGTTGAACACACTGTAAACAAATAAATGTAGTATAAAATGTGCCTGCAAAAAGATAAGGCTCCACCAAGCAAATGGCATTGATGAAACAGCACTTATCACATGTATGATAAGGAAAAACTGCCGTGGTGCGGTTATGTCAAATGTGTCCTCTGCAGAGAAGCACAGAGGTTTATTGGCCATGAAGTTATACAACATAGAAGATACAGTGAAAGATACGGGTGGGGGGTGGGGAGAGAAGGGTCACTGGGATGAATGTGTGTCACAAGTGGTTCTTCTGTGTCCTGTAGGTGGACTCTAAGTTTCTGGTGGGTCTGGGTGGGATCTTGGTGGTTGGCTGCTCTGTCCTGGCCTCCATGGGCTTCTACTCCTGGATTGGCATCCCTTCCTCGCTGATCATTCTTCAGGTTGTGCCCTTCCTGGTGCTCGCTGTCGGTGCCGACAACATCTTCATCTTTGTTCTGGAGTTCCAGGTGATTATTTGCCTGTACCATGAATTCACAGTTAGGCAGATTTTTTAAGATGTGTTTCATAAATCTAAGGGAATGCCGTTCTTCCTTTGCAGAGAGATGTGCGGAGGCCAGGAGAGAAGAGAGAGGAGCAGATCGGACGTGTCCTTGGGAACGTAGCTCCCAGCATGCTCCTGTGCAGTCTCTCTGAGTCTATCTGCTTCTCTCTAGGTAAGAGCTTTTGCATATCTTTAATCAATAGAGTACCATACCTGGCCCTGACATGGTAAAGAGCGGTCTGCGATGTAAATGCAGTTTCTGTGCCTCTCTGGCTTTGGGCCTCTTTAACAGTATCTTGTTTTGCTACAACAGGGGCCCTGTCCACCATGCCAGCAGTGAAATCCTTTGCTCTGTATGCTGCCCTGGCTGTGCTCATGGACTTTGTCCTCCAGATGACAGCTTTTGTGGCGCTGCTGTCCCTGGATTCCCGGCGTCAAGATCGAAACCGCTGTGAATTGCTCTGCTGCATCACCGTGTCAAGCCAGCGTCCAAACAAGCCAAACGAGGGATTGCTGCTACCCCTCATGAGGAATTATTATGCCCCGGCCCTGCTGCACCGTTTCACCAGATTCATAGTGGTACAGCTCACCATTCACATTACTTGCTCCGATCAGTCAAACATTAAAACCACCGCATTTTTATCAAAGAAAATAATACACCAGCCCCGCAGTAAATTCTCCCTTTAGAAGTTTTAAGTGTATTTATTTATTTATGGAATCTGTTTGAGAGAGGTATTGACACATTTCAGTGATTGTTATTCGGACTGTAATTTGTGATGCTGTTGCACTGTGCTGGGTTAAACTGAGATGGGTCCCTAATATTTAGGTCATCCCACGCATATGCGCTACGGTGCCAAAATATGAGGTGCACCTCTGGACAACAGCATCACAAATTACAGTTCCAACAACAATCATTATTAAGTAAGACCTGTGACCTGTTGTGGTGCTAATCATGCCATGGAAATTATGTCAGTGAAATGCTTTCACTCACACCTTTGTTGAAATGCTCTGTGTTCTCTCCAGATGTTGCTGTTCATCTTCATGTTCTGTGGTTCCTTATTCCTCATGTTCAATATAACTGTGGGTCTGGATCAGGAGCTGGCTATGCCCAAGGTTGGTTCAATGCTGCTGTCTCCAATAGTTCATTTAAATCCATCCTTTTTCTATGAAACCTGACAAATATATATTTATATATATATATATATATACACTTTTTTTTTTTAAATGCAGGGCTCTTACATGCTGGAATATTTTCAGTACCTCTACAAATACTTTGAAGTTGGAGTTCCTGTTTATTTTGTCACTAAAAGAGGCTTCAATTTTACCAACGTTAACGGCATGAATGCAGTCTGCTCCAGCGTTGGCTGTGACCAGTTCTCTCTCACCCAGAAGATCCAGTACGCCACCAACTACCCTGATCAGTGAGTATTTCGGGTCATTCTCATAATAAGGACAAAAGAAAATGCAGGTTGTTAGATAAGTTGTACACTGTTTCCCCTTCAGTTAAATTCTGGACCAGCTGATTCCTCACCTCAAACACGCTCAACAGTGGCTTTCTACCATCAATCATTATTTCCTCTGGAAGATCCTTGAACCTGCTGATATCGCAGTAGCAACCTTTTACATACTGTACATGCCAGATCAGATCAGATCAGTTATTGATAAAAGTCAATTACAAGGACAGCTTGAAGCTGATAAAGGTCACCTCTTGCAGATTGTGCGAGGACAAGAGACAAAGTCCCCCTTAAATACTGTTTACACATTTAAATATAAACATAGGCTGCATTGAGCGGTAGAAATAGAACATACTAGTTTATTTTTTTTAAGGAAGGAATCCTTGAATATAGGTTACTCTGTATCTTTACATGAAAACACATGATTTATTTTTTCTGTGAAGCTCAATGCATACAGTAGAGCACTGGCAAAAATCTATTATTCACTATATCAGGGGTATTCAAACTTTTCAGGTTCTAGATCTCTAATTTGAGTCTAGGTAAACCATAGATCCCTTTTTGTAGCGAACCTCACAAGAGACCCTTGTTGAATTCAAATTAATTTCCACAAAAAAAAAAAAAGCTTTTGTTTATTGCCTTTTTCCACAGAAAACTCATTTGATGTATTTTGAGAAAATGTAAAAGTATCATGAGTAAATTAGAACGAAATCAAAAAGATGACAAGAAAACTTTTAATGTCAGATCAGTGATGCTGTGACCGATTATTTGTGTTTAAAGGATCGTAAAATCTTTTATCGCCCATAGATAAGAAAGTGAAAGATGACTGCTAAAAGAATTATAACCAACAACATAATGGAGATAAGGAGACAATTTATCATTGGCATTATCATTTGTTTATTGGCAAACATTTAAGCTATTCCCACAAGGAGAAACTGGAATTACTAAAGCTAGAGCTAGAGCTAGAAAAATGAATTTTGGTGGGTAAGATTTGGGTTTAATTTCAATTTAAATGCTCAAAAGGAGCTTAAGTGGTTAACTTCAGCTATGCAATTCATGTAAAACTTATATGCATTCTCTGTCTTGCTGAGACTTACATGAGAAGATGGAAATAACAACCTTTTTCACCAAAGCCACCGATAAGATGGGGGAACCTAAGGGGGACAAAAGTTTCTAATGCTGTTAATGAAGTTGCAATAAGGAGTAACGCCTTAATGGATGTGATTGGACACACCTATCTCAATATGTTTCATGTCACAATGGCTCTTGAAAAAGGTCATTTCCAAGTTTGTAATATGTTATGAGGCTGGCAGCCATGCTATGTTGTAGGTCAGCTTTAAGAGAGAATTAAACAGTGAGGTTAATACATAATAGTTTGCAATCTTAAGATGTGCTTGTAGGCAGATTTTGGCAGCTTGGGATAGAGCCAGGCTAGCTGCCTCATCCAATGGCGGAACACAGCCCTCAGGAAACGAACTCCTGTTTAACTTTACATGTCACATGTAATTTTAGAAACCACTGAGACTCTAAGAAATTGAAGCATTGAATAGACACAAAAAATGTACATCTTCAGTCTGAATCAATGAGCTTGTGGCTCGATGTCACAGGTGCAGAAAATCATGTAGCAGGCAATGAGATACTAAGTCTGATATGATGCCAACACATCATCCTCAACATTCTCATTTGTTATGATAATGTGAAATCTAGATCCTACTTGGCTATTCCTGCTAACTCCTGGGTAGATGATTTCATCGACTGGCTGAACCCTGGATCCAGATGTTGCCGCCTGTACACCTCTGGTCCGAATTTTGGGACGTTCTGTCCTGCAGACAAACGTGAGAAAAACTCTCGATGACTCTCTACGATGAAACACATTCTCAACTGCGAATGTTCCCCTGAGAACTTATTTGCTGATTCAATAGCTACTCTCCAGTGTGCGCGGAAGTGCATGGCTACCCCGTTAGATGGTGTCCTTCGACCCAGCGTGGCACAGTTCAACCGCTTTCTCCCCGACTTCCTGGGTAACAGGCCTGATCTGCAGTGCCCCAAAGGGTGTGTGTCGTACCTGCACGCGTGCACGCAAACACACAAGAGCAAGATTCAGGCCAAGATTCTCACTGCTTATTGGTTCTCTCAAAAAGGGGCCTGGGAGCCTATGACACGGCTGTGGTGAGAGACGAGAGCGGGGAGATCATCGGTGAGACATTCGCAAGATCGTCTGAAAGTCGCAGATGCCATAGTTGCATTATCTCAACTGAACCTGTCTCACTGTGCACCCAGCCTCTCGGTTCATGGCGTATCACACACCTCTGACCAACTCTCAAGAGTTCACTGCTGCCCTGCTGAAGGCCAGAGAGCTGGCCCATAACATCACCATGGGGATGAGGGAGGTACCAGGCACCTCACCTGACTTTGAAGTCTTCCCTTACACGTATGTAAAGTACTCTTAATCCCTGAGCTCCCTCTTCTCATGACTTACGATGGTTGTGATGAGATCCATTAAATATGTGCATGCCTCTAGTTTCTGACCACTATGTTGCTCCTCTCTCTTCCAGGGTGACTAATGTCTTTTATGAGCAGTACCTGACAATTGTGCCGGAGGGATTATTTAACATCTCCCTCTGTCTGCTGCCCACCTTTGTGGTTTGCTGCCTGCTGCTGGGCTTGGACCTGCGCTCTGGTCTGCTCAACCTCATTACCATCATCATGATCACTGTGGATACTGTTGGTGTCATGACACTCTGGGACATTGATTACAACGCAGTGGCCCTTATTAATCTGGTGACGGTAAGAGCACAGCTGCGATGGGAATCACAGGGGCACGTTGCCAGTTTTACATTTCACTCAGCTCATGTCCAAAAAAAATTAAATAATTCTGTCTTTTTTGAATATTCTGGGGCCACATGGTGGTATTCTTATACAAAACATCAGGTAAATTCATCCACTGTTTGAAAAAGTAAAAGAGTCAGATACCCCATGAGTTGTTACAGGCCTTTCCTTTTCCCATTTCCTGGACATCCCATGGACGTCAATCCCTGCTTCGTTTTCAGTTTTCTGATATTGATCAAGACACTGTTGCCGTTATCTTTCATCATTTTAAAGTGCATTTCTTAACACTGTTGTGCACAGATTTACGCTACATACACAATTTTACTAACCACAGTGTCATCCTGTGTATATTGTTCTTAGGCGGTGGGCATCTCTGTGGAGTTTGTGTCCCACATGACAAGATCTTTTGCACTCAGCACCAAGCCCACGCGTGTGGAACGAGCGAAGGAAGCCACAGCAAACATGGGCAGCGCCGTACGTATGCGATAGACAAGAGAAGACATCATGACTCTGAGAGATATATTTGAATCATTTGCATGAGCAGCCACTTTAACACCACACGGTAAACAGCTGGCTGAGGTGAGTGTGTTCTTTCAACCTTGAAGGTTTTTGCCGGCGTCGCCATGACCAACCTGCCAGGCATACTTGTGCTGGCGTTCGCCAAAGCACAACTCATCCAGATCTTCTTCTTCCGCCTTAACCTGGTCATTACACTTTTGGGGCTGGCTCACGGACTCATATTCCTCCCAGTGCTGCTCAGCTACTTTGGTATGTACTTTGACTTTGTCTCGTTTCTTTGTGCATCACCAGTGAGGCAAAGTGGCAGGACTCATTGTCACGCCTTCTTCTCTCAGGTCCCGGCGTGAATAAAGCAGTGCTGCTGCAGATGCAGCTGGCAAAGGAAAAGGCCAGACAGGAGCTGGAGATGAGAAACACCATGAAACAAGTGTATGACAACATGACTTATGAAGACAATGAGATTAAGCAGAGCTCAGACTCCGACACCACAAAGGATTCACAGACGATGGAAAGCAGACAGGAGAAGGAAGAGAGAATTGACTTTTTCTGAGCACCAACGGCTAAACAAACTGAACCGCTCTGATGAGTAAATACCTCTGTAACAAACTGAACAAGGATGGACAAAGAATAGGGCAGCAATTGCAGAGCAGGGGTCGTGTGTCTGGCTGTTGTAAGGAAATCATTAACTTGCCTATGTACCTCTGTCAGAAATGGACAAGTGGGACTGAAAGACAACAACCTACAGTTGTGCAATATTTTTGAGCAATCCAAGAGTGGACTACTGCAATGAGAGTTAACTTTCCTGTCTCAGCATGTGTGTGTGGATCACTTGATGTTAACAAGTGCTGCAGCCGGACAAGATGGTTCCTTCCGTTATTCCGACAGGATGAGCTCTTGGATGAATCCTTTTGTATTTTTGTTATTGAATGTCATGATTTCGTATGTATGCATACTTCACATTAGCTCTGTTTACAATAATTTAAAGGAACACTCCAGGATATCATATTGTAGTTTCTTAGATTGCAGTGACACGCTGTTAAAAAATGCAATCATTGATATTGAATGTTTTCATGTAAGTTGTTATAAAAGCACAAATGGTGCATATCTGCCTCGCAGGATTTTACATAAAAATTATCGTTAAAATATACGTTATAATTTATTAACTGATCTCTACGAGTCTCTGACTTTCATTTCTCTGCTTTGAGGCAGAATGCAAGCCTTTTGTACAGCCTTTTAAATATTTTGCACTGTTTCACACTTTCATATTGTGTGTTACATGGAATTGGTCTGGTCATAAAAACTATTGTTTGGAACACCTAGATTTTTGCATGAATTGATGATGCCAGAAAGGCGTTTCCTGTACTCAACCTTTCAATATACCCTCGTAATCTTGTTTGGAGATCATCACACTCATGTTTTATGTGTTATTCCATGTAAGCATGTAGTTTGAAATGGTCTTATAATGTTACAATTACTCATTCTTATCTTGGTTGAACGCATCTTTAGTGGGAGAATTTTAGTTCAAGAAAGTGGGAAATGGGGAAAAAAACAAAATGGACCTTGTATGCTGCCCCCTGCTGGAGGTTGTCTAACAGCTATTAAGCAATGTGGAGGTGCTGGCATCTACATTTATAGCCTGGACTATGCTTATACACACGCATTTGTTCCATATGTAGGATATTTCTGTCCTAACGACAAATCAACATTACGACATGAGCTAAAATTATATGGTGGGATTAAAGTTTTGGAAAAGGGCTTTTTACATTTTCCCAGATTATAAGTGAATGAAGAGAGACATTACAATGTAACGCTGACAAAATAAACTCGGAGGGGACTGGTCTGTACTGGGGGAGATCTAAAAGCAGTTTATAAGCAGTTTATGCAAGCGATTGCTGAGACTGGAGAAATTATCCTTGGAAATGGAACCAGTATTCTTCCAACCGCGCTTCTTGCCAGCCGTGGCTGGAGACCGGAGTTGCTGTACATTAGCCGCTGGTGTCAGCGTTCAGGACTAAAAAGTTGTGATTAGGGATTGTCTGGAATCACAGGTTGTTTTGCCGCCAGCTTTGCTTCTGCATCTTCTCGAGTGTTCTCGTGTGAAACATAAGCTTAACTGTTGGAATGAGCATCACATTTGCAAATAGCAATCTGTTTAAGGGCATGAGATGTATGCTGATTGTAACATTTAAGACAAATGTCTGACAAGATGAAACAAGGAACTCATTTTTCTACTCTTAATCCATTTCAATCCATTCATTCAAAGTCTCCACTTGCAAGTTAACTGCAACTTTAATGGCAGCAGAATGGCTCGTGGAGGCATAAGGGCAGTTATGATAATTATAGTTCAATAAGTTTAACAAATCTACAACAAAATTTTGATGGATTCTTTTTTCACTCATGCCTCAACCCTCCACCAAGTTTCATTAAAAACTAACCAGAGGTTTTAGTGTATTTCTGCTGACAGACCAAAAGAAAACAACCCAAAGCATATGCGAAAATGTAAACTTTGGCAGAGGTAATAAAAGACAAATATGTTGGGTATTTTAAATTTTGTTTTATTAACAATGCATCCCTTTGATAGGATTGTATGTTTCTTTAGGTCATCAATGCCCTCAAAACATACTGTACACAATATACAAGGGAAACCACGATTCAGGCAAAAAAAAAAGAAAAAAAAGAAAAAAAAAAGAAAAAAACAGAAAAAACAAAACAGATCTTTTTAAATTATAATACAGTCTTGAGGAAAAATATAAATAACTTTTTTTCTTCTCTGGTTGAGCTCACTCTATGGTACAGACATATAATAAATAGATCGGATCTGACGTCACTCAGCTGATCTATGAATCATCTCTCTACGAGTCCATTTGTGTAGCAGCATTATAGCAAAAACAAGCCAATGGAAACAGAGATCCGTCCCATCCCCGTCTCCCTGGAAACCTTTTACACATCCTTTAGGCATCACATCCTCCCCCACTTCCATCTCAGTCAATGACAGTGATATTGCATTGTGGAAACAGATTCAGGGGTAATTATATTCCTATAATGTGATGGCGGCATGTAATGGCAACCTATCTTTAAAAAAAAAAAAAAAGTTACAAGCAAGAAACACGTTTAGGTGACTTTACAACTTTACCATGCTGGTTGCACATGCAGTGGAAGTGAAGCACAGAGGTAAGAAGGCATAGAGTCGGGTAGCTGCTGCGCTTATGCAAGTTTTGGGAAATGCTTATGAGCAGAGTTTTGGTTCTAAATCTGTCATGATTCAATCTACAGAACAGAGATCAGGTAACTTATACAACAGAGCAACTTTCCAAAGATCAACCCACCTCCGGACAAATAAAACACAAGTTTATCAATAATGCAATGGCTGAAGAAAAACATTAAAGGTCCTAAGCAAGTAAAGGATGGTGTCAACTAGCATAAAAATACATGCTATTCTCCTCATTTACTGTGTAAGGTGGTGTATATAATGCGTTAAGATAATACAATACAACCGATGTTTGATTGTCTGAGATACAAGAAATAGAGAAGTAACTGGCTGTCTGTGCTGACAAGAGGCTACAGCGTATAGGAGGTGATGAGGCAAGAGAAGCAGAAGCACACATCTGGCTAGAACAGATCACAGGTTGGGGTGGGATATGAACCTGAAAGGCTCAGATAAGTTTAAAAAACAAACAAACAAAACAAAAACAAAAAAAAACAGCAGGACCCTCTTTAGTGTTTTGTTTCAAAAGGAGAAAAAGAACGCAGAGTCTGTGGAATCACTGGGTAGACACAACAACATGCCTTATTCATTTCATTACAGAAAACACCTCTGGAGAGAGATAAAATGTTAGAATTGTTTCTTTTCTTTTTTCTTTTTTTTTTAAACACAGCGTGAGTCTTTGTCTTAATGATCCAGCTTGTCTTTGTGCACTATGTTGATGTATTATTGAGTGTTGCTCAAGATTGCCAACCCATCTGAAGACAGTATTTGGTTAAACTGCTCTGCCTATTTCCTGTATAAAAAAAAACAAAAACAAAACAACAGTCTGAAACAGCATTAGGCGTGTTAGGTTAAACCTTGTTTACAGATACTGACGTCCTTTGTTTCCAGCTCTTTCTTTGCTGGAAGAATGTCGAGTGATGACCACCTCCTCCTTTTCCTTGGCTGTTGTACTCTGTTTAGAGCAACAGAAACCGGCCCTCCCACCTTTACAGCCATGTCTGTCTCTCAGTCTTGTGTTAAAACTTGTTGGGTGGCAGGTTAGGGGCTCCGCCAGGGAATTCAAGCGGGGAGGATGATCAGGATTCTGCAGGAGGGTCGCCATCCTCTTCAACAGGTTTTGGTAGCTTTGTCAAGATTGCCTCTGCCTCTTCATACATCTAAAATAACAAAAGCAAAAAAATCAAAAACAATGTAATGTACAGAGTAGAGAGCACAAAGCCATAGACGTTTCTTGGGACGCGAAGGGAAAAGTGAGGCATTACGGCTTACTGGCATGAATTGAACATCCTGGAAGAGTTCCTGTATGAAACGCCTTGAGGTCAGGCGAAACATACAGTGGGCTAAGAGGTGGGAAACCTCGGAGTACAGGCAGATGTCATCGAACGCATAGGGAAACTTTTCCTTTATCCTGAAGGGAAGAGAGATTTAACAGGCCTTTAAAGTACTACTGCAATGAAACGTGCATTAAGAAAAACGGGTACAAGGAGGAGGAGAGGGCTTTACGTTAGCAGTCCTGTTTCATGGCCTTTGGTTCCAACAGAGGAGCTGAGGTTGATGATGAGGCGGAGCACCTCCTTCCTCAGCAAGACTCGGGACGCTGGGCCGTCCTCTGATATTGCCTTGCCACCTGAAAGGACAAGATAAACAAACAACCACATTGGTTTAAAAAATGTGATGCACTTTTTGTTCCTTTTTTACTATATCAGATTGTTTTCGCTCTCTCCTCTCAATGTTGTTTCTACGTGTTGGTTTGGTCCATTAACTGCTCCAAGTGAAATAAATGGATTGAGCAGTTTCTGTGGAGGCTATGATGGGCTGCACATCAACCACGAGAACCAAAATGGAATCATAAAGACAAAATTTTGATGCAGCAGTGCAGCAGTGTGTGTTTCATTTAGATTTTGTTGGATATTTTTTGTTATTAGTGGTGCATTGCTTTTCTGCAAGCCATCACTATTGTTGTCCATCTTTGCCAGGAGATTCTTGAAAGCTAGAATTACTGTCTGTCTGGTGGTTGTATGACTCTGCTAGCCAGTCTCATTCATAACATAAATAGTGAAGACATCATTTTAGCCTATTAGACAATTGGTTTTCACAGTTTGTCATAATCAGTGTGTATTTCAGTGTGTAGTTCTGGCAAAAGCCTGTGGTGTGAGGTCACAGATCATCCTCGAGTCCATGTGGACATTTGTGGCAGATGTAAAGAAACCCCTACTGACATTCCTGATATCACATTCAAAGTGACCTTGACCCCTGGCCACAAAAATATGATCAATT